>JACGAQ010001845.1:0-50653 GCA_014119065.1 Orius insidiosus | reverse complement strand
AAAAAAAGTTTTTAAGTTTAGAATTCGTATTAGAGTTAACAGGAAGAAAGAAGGTTCTCAGGTGTTCTTCTTTGCATTTTAATTCTGACCTTTCGGGTCAATGCTCTGTATTAAAGTAAGGCGATTATGGCCTAGAGACGTTAATTTTAACAGTAAACAAAAACGAGGTTTTAAAGTAAATATTTCCCAAAAGCTTGTACATTTCTTTAAACTTCTTCATGTAGAAAATACTTTAAGTTTTTAAATTTAAGGAGGTATGATTTTAAGTGAGTTGCTTGCAAATTTTCGTTGTTAACAACGGTTTTCGGTTTTTCCCTTCTGTCTCGGAAACCGTCGCTCAAAACGAAAAAATGTTTTAAGTAAAGTTGTAGGTACTAAAATTTACTACATAAAATTTTTTATTAAATTTTACCGTCAGAGCAATACTTTAGGAGATATGGAAGTATTTAAGTTGGTTGCTTGCAAATTTTTCGTTGTTAACACGGTTTTCGGTTTTTCCCTTCTATCTCGAAAACCGTCGCTCAAAACGAAAAAACGTCCTAAGTAAAAGTCGTAGCTACGAAAGTTTCCTACAAAAAAGACCTCATTGGTTTTTTTGTCAGAGCAATACTTAAGGAGATATGAGGGTTCTTAAGTGAGTTGCTTTGCAAATTTTTCGTTGTGAGCAACGGTTTTCGGTTTTTCCCTTCTATCTCGGAAACCGTCGCTCAAAACGAAAAAATGTCCTAAGTAAAGTTGTAGGTACAAAGATTTCCTACAAAAATTTTTTTATTCATTATTTGCGTAAGAGCAATATTTAAGGAGTTATGAGGTTAAAACTAATAATTCTACAGAGCCTGTCTGAAAACTTAAAACCTTCATATCTCCTAAAATATTGCTCTGACGGAAAAAACTAATAAGATATTTTATGTAGTAAATTTCCGTAGCTACAACTTTTACTTATGACATTTTTTCGTTTTGAGCGACGGTTTCCAAGATAGAAGGGAAAAACCGAAAACCGTTGCTCACAACGAAATATGTACAAAGCAACCAACTTAAAACCCTCATATCCCCTTAAACATGCCTTCAAATGGGTAACTTGGCTTTAAATTAGGGAAAACGGACTTGAAGTGATTTTTAGGCCAAGAACGTAAGGAAACGCCCAAAAATATTTTTTTTAAGAAAATAATTGGGTTTTCATAAATCTAGTAAGAAAATGAAGCAATTTCAATATCAGCTCAAATATTAATTTCTTTCCTTCTCTATTTCTATTTTTTGTATCGATAAGGTTGTTTCATTAAGATAAAATTATCCGTTATCCTTGCCGTCAAGATTTTGTTTATTCGTCCCGTCCCCTTCTGAGAAAAGAAGAAAGGATTTAGGTGGCATGTCTGCTATCTCGAGAGGTTAATGCTTTTTTTTAAATAGGCCCTTGATAAAGGGATTCGGAAATAAGAGTGAGGAAAACCATGTGGCGTTCTGAAAAATTAGATCAGCTGTCTATAAAAGACAGGGATTTTTAGAATGGTTTGCTTCCTACTTTTGTTTTGTAATAAAATGAAGAATTTAATTGTCCTGTTGTCATGCATTCCGCAGAAGTGATGTGTCCTCAATACAGTTGCGCCACTCACCTTGATATAAGAAAACATAAAAATAATCTTGGCCATTATTTTATAAGATAAATTTTAAACTTTAGTTCATTAGAAATTGTGGTTTTTCTAATTTTTTATGAAACATTAATTATTCGAAATTTCTGTACGCCTGACTCAGATGAGGGAAACTAATTGACTTCAATTTGGGACTGACCTTTTATAATTGACCGCTGGAGGTGCACGTTAAAATAACGATCCCTTAAATTAAAAATCGCTTTTTCTTCTTTAAAAAAAAAACGGAAGTTTCAAACAGGAAGCTCCATCACGCCCTTTTTTCGATTTCTATCCGCCATTGTCGTTCAAGTACCTTTATGGAATTTATGGACGTCAAAGGTCATCATAAAAAAAAGAAAAACGTGCCCGTATGATCTTTTCTTTATTTATTGTCTCATCTCTAGTAGATAAAACTCAATTTATAAGTCAAACGACTTAAATTTGATGTAAAATGTAGGATTAATATTCAAGGAAATGACGATATCGGAAACAAAGGCTACTCAATAATGCAATAATTGATTAGCAAAAGGGTACTTCCATCTTGTCTTATAAAATATTAATCCTTCCATCTTTTTCAAAGAGTTATTGCATTCTCCATGTAAAATTTTTGGGGACCCGTAGAGGTTGGGAGAAATTCGGGCTCTTGGCGTGGCTGGGCGAAGACTTTATTTTAACTTCGTTAAAGAAGTTATTGTGATACCCTCCACGTCAGGTTTTTTGGGGAAGGGTCTTCCAGACCCCGGGTCAAATCGAATCTTTACCCATCTCAACTTTGTCTGTATCTCCGGCCGGCCGTAGCTTTTTTTTTTGGAACACTTACGGCCACAGTTTTCATCCGATTTTCACCAGATTTTCACTAAATTTCTTTAGTCGGTGAACAAGAAACTAACGGGGGCGATTTTGAATTTCGAAAAAATGGCGGAGATATGTCTGTTAGAAATTTTAAAAAATTCGCTGCGGCCGAACTTTTGGTCCGATTTCACCAAATTTTCACCAATTACTCCTTATATTTAAAGAATTTTTGGTGTAAAAAAATTGCCACTTTTTTTTATTATTTTTTTTAGTGGGAGAAATTTAATTCTTCTACACATCACGAGAGGCACATCCCTAGGCCAAAGAGCCCAGTATTTCTACCTTGACACTTAAAAAGTTTTCGAAAAAAAGAACTTAAAAATTTTTAGAAAAAAAATCTAAAAATTAAAAAAGTACTAGTCTGGAGCTGGCCCCGACGGGAACTTCCTTAAAGAGAAGTATCTATAGAGGGGGAAGTATATGGGAGGAGAAGTATAACGGAGTGGGAAGTATGTGGGAGGGGAAGTATAACGGAGGGGGAAGTATAACGGAGTAGGAAGTAATAGGGAGGGGAAGTATAACGGAGGGGGAAGTATAACGGAGGGGGAAGAATAACGGAGGGGGAAGTATAAGGAAGGGGAAAGTATAACAGAGGGTGAAGTATAATGGAGGGGAAGTATAAGGGAACGAAAGTATAAAGGAAGGGGATGTAGTAGGGAGGGAAAGTATAAAGGAGAATTTTCCAAGTTAGTTTTTTCGAAAAATTTTTCGGGCTTTTTTTTTTTTTTTTTTTTTCGAAAATTTTCTAAGTTTTTTTTTTCGAAAAATTTTCCAAGTTTTTTTTTTTTGTAAAAAAAAAAAAATTTTTTTCGAAAAATTTTCCGGGTTTTTTTTCTTTTTTCTTTTTTCTTTTTTATTTTTTTTGAAAAATTTTTAAGTTCTTTTTTTCGAAAAATTTTCTAAGTGTCGAGGTAGAAATAATGGGCTCTTTGGCCTAGGGATGTGCCTCTCGTAAAGGTAGAAGTACGAAATTCTCCCAAAAATAAATAGTAATTAAAGTGGCAATTTTTTTGCACCAAAAATTCTTAAAAAATATAAGGAGTAATTGGTGAAATTTGGTGAAAATCGGATTAACGGTTCGGCCGCAGCGAATTTTTAAAATTTCAAACAGACATATCTCCGCCATTTTTTCGAAATTCAAAATTCCCCCTTGTTACATTCTTCTTCACCGGCTAAAGAAATTTTGGTGAAAATTTGGTGAAAATCGGATGAAAATTGTGGCCGTAAAGTGCCGGAAAAAAATGCTACGGCCGGCCGGCACCACAGACAAAGTTGAGATCGGTAAAGATCAATATTCGATTTGACCCTCCGGGGTCTGGAAGACCCTTCCCCAAAAACCCGACGTCGAGGGTATCGCAATAACTTCTTTAAGGAAGTTAAAAAATTTAGAAATTTTCTTGAAAAACTTAGACAATTTTTCGAAAAAACAAACTTGGAAAATTTTTCGAAAAAGAAAAAGAAAACTTGGAAAATTTTCGAAAAAAACAAAAAAACTTCTTCCTCCCTTATACTTCCCCTTTCTTATACATCCCCTTTCTTATACATCCCCACCCTAATACTTCCCCCTCCTTTATACTTTCCCTCCCTGCAAATACTTTCGTTCCCTTATACTTCCCCCTCCATTATACTTCCCCCCTTAAACTCCCCCCCCCCCCGTTATACTTCCCCTGACCTATACTGTCCCCACCATTATACTTCCCCTCCCTTAAACTCCCCCCCCCCGTTATACTTCCCCTGACCTATACTTCCCCCTCCGTTATACTTCCCTGACCTATACATCCCCTGACCTATACTTCCCCCTCCGTTATACTTCCCCTCCGTTATACTTCCCCCTCCTAAATTGTTACTTCTCTTTAAGGAAGTATTCGTAGGAAGCTCTTCAAACTTTTTTACCTTGACGCTTAATTTTTTTTTTTTTTTTTACAGAGAGAAATGGAAGAAAATTTTATTCAAGATGACGAACTCGGTTCGTTTCATCGATTCCTCTTTCGTATCAAAATGGAACTTATCCCACGTAAGTCGTAAACCATCATAAAATAAAATTGAAAGGAGAAAACCATGTAAATTCCCTGATATACGAGCCTCAAAAGTAATCAGTTAATTTTAAAAGGCTTCTTCTCAGTTACCAAAGTCCAAAGAACACTTTTTATAAGAAAAAAAAAATCCTAAATTTTTTTTAAGGTGCAAATGAGGCGCTCCGAATACGAAGGGCGAACTCGACATCGGACAATTTTTTTTTTTTCATTTTCAGATTCTAGACCTTTGAAGAATACACCCATGTAATTTTATATGAGTTTCCCCTTTTTTCCCCTTTAAAATACGTAAAAACCGATATGCGGCAAAGCTCTACTCTCAACCTTTTTATTTAATTTTTTTTCTTTTCGAGATTTGGTGATTTTTAAAAAACCCTTTTCTCTATGATTCTATGATGATTCTATGATGATTCTAAAATCTCGCCACGAAAATTCCAGAGAGTGACTTTTCTGTCGAGTTCGCCCTTAACAGAAAACTTTAAAATGCGAATATCTCGAATTACGTTTTGTCGAGTTCGCCCTTCGTATTCGGAGCGCCTCAAATTTTCTGATAATTTCGTTACATTTTAAAATATAAATGAAGCAATATTAATTAAGTCTGCTTCCTTTATTTTTATTTAAAAAAAGAAAATCTAGAAAACGTGACCGTATTAAACTTAAGGATTTTGAAAATATTTTCTCACTGAGTGCAGAGTAAAAAAAAAATAATATCAATAAAATTTTATGAACGGTGTGAAATTCATTTTCAATTCAATATAACCCCCCATTCAACGTTTTTCCTATAAAACGATTTATAACCGAGCATATTTTTATAACCTATACGAGGGAAAAATATCGATAAGTTAAGCCCCGGGAAGGGCGTAAAACGCTGACAAAATGGTATCTTTACGCATGAAATTACACGCGGCCGTTTTTACGACATTAGAAGTCTTTATCATATTTTATCGTCTTCAGGCAGAGATGGGCAAAATCTTAATCATGAATATGATTAAGATTTTTAATCATAGGAATTTTTCTGTGATTAAGAATAAGATTAAAATCTTAATCACATAGATGATTAAGAATAAAATCTTAATCACAGAGATTAAGAATAAATCTTAATCAAAGGAAATCTGTGATTAAACTCTTAATCACAGGAAATCTGTGATTAATCACAGGAAGTCTGTGATTAATCATAGGAAAATAACGATTAATCATTGGAATTTGGGATTAATTAAAGAAATAATGATTAATCATTGGAATTTGAGATTAATTAAGGAAAATAATGATTAATCATTGGAATTTGGGATTAATTAAGGAAAATAATGATTAATCATTGGATTTTGGGATTAATTAAGGAAAAAGCATCAATCATCAGAAAATTGTGTAATCACAGGAATCTGTGAATATTGTCACCTCTGATCACAATTTACTCTCAATAACTAAAAACTCAAAATCTATCAATCTCTAACACTCCAAAATTTTATTTTTACAACTCCAAAAATTTATAATATTGGCAAAACAAAATTTTGAAAAATTAAACTTACAATATGGATTATTAATAGTTATGGTAGTTCAACTGAAGTTTGCTTATTATTTTATGAATTATAAATTTAGGGATTAATGGTATAATTTTATACTTTACGCTTTAATTAATTTTGACAAACCAAAATATGTATTTGAAATATTATAAATTTTTGGAGTTGTAAAATTAAAATTTTGGAGTGTTAGAGATTGATAGATTTTGAGTTTTTAGTTATTGAGAGTAAATTGTGATCAGAGGTGACAATATTCACAGATTCCTGTGATTACACAATTTTCTGATGATTGATCAAGCTTTTTCCTTAATTAATCCCAAATTCCAATGATTAATCATTATTTTCCTTAATTAATCCCAAATTCCAATGATTAATCATTATTTTCCTTAATTAATCCCAAATTCCAATTATTAATTGTTATTTTCCTATGATTAATCACAGACTTCCTGTGATTAATCACAGATTTCCTGTGATTAAGAGTTTAATCACAGATTTCCTGTGATTAAGAGTTTAATCACAGACTTCCTGTGATTAATCACAGATTTCCTGTGATTAAGAGTTTAATCACAGATTTCCTGTGATTAAGATTTTATTCTTAATCATCTCTGTGATTAAGATTTTATTCTTAATCATCTCTGTGATTAAGATTTTATTCTTAATCATCTCTGTGATTAAGATTTTATTCTTAATCATCTCTGTGATTAAGATTTTATTCTTAATCATCTCTGTGATTAAGATTTATTCTTAATCATCTCTGTGATTAAGATTTTATTCTTAATCATCTCTGTGATTAAGATTTTAATCTTATTCTTAATCACAGAAAAATATTCCTATGATTAAAAATCTTAATCATATTCATGATTCAGGTTAGGTATACAAAAAAAAATTTTTTTTGTGGGTTAGCTTTATTAAAACCGCATTTTAAACTCACACAAAACAAACTTTGGTTACATGTTTGTTTTCAGGAAGTTGTAAAATTTTGAACGAAAATCTGTCAAGATTAAACCCCTTGAAATATCGTTCAGAACTTTTTAAATGTCCTATTAATTCGTTATTAGCGTAAACCTTTTTTGACTTATAAATCAAGTTGAAAAACTCGATTTTAATTTTATCTTTTTATATTTTTAAAAATAGTAAAAAATTTATTGCTGAAAGGTCAATGATAGAAGTGGGGCTGTGATGTCATCTCGATCTTTCTAATCGGTTTTTAATTGAGTTGTGCTCCTCTGCGTTCGTTATGTGGGTTTCTCTATTGTTTCCTTTATAAAAAAAGGATGTTCTCACGAATTTTCGAGTAAGTGCAAAAATGTCATTGTTTTGTGGGCGTAAAAATTCAAAAAGGTCTTTTGTTATGCTTAGCTGTTTGTCATCAGCGAATTTTCTTGCTTATAAACCAAACTAGAAAAGATGCGGAGATAAGAAACTAAGTTGAATAAAAAAATGTCATTTTTAAGTTGAAAATATCATTTCTTGAAAAATAGGGCTTAGGAGAAAAATCGCAGGAAACGAAAATTCTGAAAGCATGATATCGTCGCGTTAGTTCTAACACCGGATAAGTCTTTTTTGTCAATTTTGAGTTTGGCATTGTTTCTGATGGTAAATTTTGTGGAGAATCGAATTCCGTTGGTAGTTTAACACTATTACCAACAGAAAATGCGTACCTAGTTGGCTAAGTCATTTTTTGTCAATTTTGAGTTTGGCATTGTTTCTGATAGTTAATTTTGTGGAGAATCGAATTTCGTTGGTAGTTTAACACTATTACCAACAGAAAATGCGTAGTTGGCTAAGTCATTTTTTATCAATTTTGAGTTTGGCATTGTTTCTGATGGTAAATTTGTGGAGAATCGAATTCCGTTGGTAGTTTAACCCTATTACCAACACAAAACGCGTAGTTGGCTAAGTCTTTTTATATCAATTTTGAGTTGGCATTGTTTCTGATGGTAAATTTTGTGGAGAATCGAATTCCGTTGGTAGTTTAACCCTATTACCAACACAAAACGCGTAGTTGGCTAAGTCTTTTTATATCAATTTTGAGTTTGGCATTGTTTCTGATGGTAAATTTTGTGGAGAATCGAATTCCGTTGGTAGTTTAACCCTATTACCAACAGAAAACGCGTAGTTGGCTAAGTCATTTTTATCAGTTGTGAGTTGGAATTGTTTCTGATGGTAAATTTTGTGGAGAATCGAATTCCGTTGGTAGTTTAACCCTATTACCAACAGAAAACGCGTAGTTGGCTAAGTCATTTTTTTTATCAATTTTGAGTTTGGCATTGTTTCTTATGGTAAGTTTTGTGGAGAATCGAATTCCGTTGGTAGTTTAACCCTATTACCATCAGAAAACGCGTAGTTGGCTAAGTCATTTTTTATCAATTTTGAGTTTGTCATTGTTTCTGTTGGTAAATTTTGTGGAGAATCGAATTCCTTTGGTAGTTTAACCCTATTACCAACAGAAAACGCGGAGTTGGCTAAGTCATTTTTTATCAATTTTGAGTTAGGTATTGTTTCTGATGGTAAATTTTGTGGAGAATCGAATTCCGTTGGTAGTTTAACCCTATTACCAACAGAAAACGCTAGTTGGCTAAGTCATTTTTTGTCAATTTTGAGTTAGGTATTGTTTCTGATGGTAAATTTTGTGGAGAATCGAATTCCGTTGGTAGTTTAACCCTATTGCCAACAGAAAACGCTAGTTGGCTAAGTCATTTTTTATCAATTTATTGTTTCTGATGGTAAATTTTGTGGAGAATCGAATTCCGTTGGTAGTTTAACCCTATTACCAACAGAAAACGCGTAGTTGGCTAAGTCATTTTTTATAAATTTTGAGTTTGGCATTGTTTCCGATGGTAAATTTTGGAGAATCGAATTCCGTTGGTAGTTTAACCTTATTTCCAACGACATCTCGTAGTTCAGGATTTAGCCAACAGGTGTTGCATTGATTCCAATGAGAAATTAATCCGTATTTTGGCTCCCCTGAAAACCTTTGAAAAATGACTTGTCCGGTGTTAGAACTTACGCGACGATATGCTTCATTGGATGATATCATCACTTTTGAAGAAAATTATGGTAACAGAATGCGCTGTTGAGTACTAAAAGTCGCTTATTAACATTTTCCGGATTCGCTGCCACCAATAAAATTTCCTCTATAGGATTTTTTCCTTGGAAACATTTTTTGTTTCCTATCCAAATAAACTTGTACGTCAAAGGATAAAAAAAATCGTTTTAAAAGTAATTCCGCCGGTCAGAAGTTTCCCGACCGGATGGATTTATTACGCTAACAAATTAGACTAAGTGGCTGTTTGGGGAAGCGAATTTATTGTTCTGACTCAACAGTCGTGCTTCTTTTTTTCTAAATTTTCCTCCTTTTTATTCCCTACCCCCTGAAATTAAATTAATAACGTTCTTTGTTTGCTCGGATTGATCATGATTGATGTTCAGGGTTGAGTGGGCAAACACTTTTTCGGTAGGAAGATCGATTGAATTTTTGGTATCCTTTAAGGAGGAGTTTATTCACCCCTGACCATTCTCAAGGGAGGGAAAAGATAAAACAACACCTTGAAGAAGAAAAACAGATGTCGCGACCCTCCTTAAACTCCGCTGTTTAGAATAAACTTGTTGTTTTTAGGTACTCAAAACCGCTGCTTACATTCGCAGCGGTGGCTACCATCATAATCATGACGGTCGGCCTATTCGGAAATCTGCTCACAGTCGTCGCATTATTGAGATGTCCCCGAGTCCGAAATGTCGCAGCTGCCTTCATAATCAGGTAAAATCATTTTTGATCATCTTTTTCACATTCTTTTTCAGCTTGTGCATAGCAGATTTCCTTTTCTGCGCCGTCGTTCTACCATTCGCAGCATCCAGATTCATCACCAACGAATGGGTCCATGGTGACTTTTTATGCGGTTTAGTCCCTCTCGTTAGATACGGAAATGTCGGAGTTTCTCTTCTATGTATCGCAATGATCACCATAAATAGGTAAGATACGAGGGATGTCCAAAAATTAAAGACAATATGACGATTTAACGACTGTTTAGCTGGAAATGTGGCAATCTAACGACTGTCTAGCTGACAATATGACGATCTAGCTGTTGTTTAGTTGAGAATAGTACAATCCAACGACTATTTAGCTAAAAATATGATGATTTAGCGGCTGTTTAGCTGACAATATGACTATCTAGCGACTGTCTAGCTGACAATATGACGATTAACCGACTGTTTAGCTGAAAATGTAACAATCTAACGACTGTTTAGCTGACAATATGACGATCTAGCTGTTGTTTAGTTGAGAATAGTACAATCCAACGACTATTTAGCTAAAAATATGATGATTTAGCGGCTGTTTAGCTGACAATATGACTATCTAGCGACTGTCTAGCTGACAATATGACGATTAACCGACTGTTTAGCTGAAAATGTAACAATCTAACGACTGTTTAGCTGACAATATGACGATCTAGCTGTTGTTTAGTTGAGAATAGTACAATCCAACGACTATTTAGCTAAAAATGATGATTTAGCGGCTGTTTAGCTGACAATATGACTATCTAGCGACTGTCTAGCTGACAATATGACGATTTAACGACTGTTTAGCTAAAAATATGCCAATCTAACGACTGTTTAGCTGACAATATGACGATCTAGCTGTTGTTTAGTTGAGAATAGTACAATCCAACGACTATTTAGCTAAAAATATGATGATTTAGCGGCTGTTTAGCTGACAATATGACTATCTAGCGACTGTCTAGCTGACAATATGACGATTAACCGACTGTTTAGCTGAAAATGTAACAATCTAACGACTGTTTAGCTGACAATATGACGATCTAGCTGTTGCTTAGTTGAGAATAGTACAATCCAACGACTATTTAGCTAAAAATATGATGATTTAGCGGCTGTTTAGCTGACAATATGACTATCTAGCGACTGTCTAGCTGACAATATGACGATTTAACGACTGTTTAGCTGAAAATATGACAATCTAACGACTGTTTAGCTGACAATATGACGATCTAGCTGTTGCTTAGTTGAGAATAGTAAAATCCAACGACTATTTGCTAAAAATATGATGATTTAGCGGCTGTTTAGCTGACAATATGACTATCTAGCGACTGTCTAGCTGACAATATGACGATTTAACGACTGTTTAGCTGAAAATATGACAATCTAACGACTGTTTAGCTGACAATATGACGATCTAGCTGTTGCTTAGTTGAGAATAGTACAATCCAACGACTATTTAGCTAAAAATATGATGATTTAGCGGCTGTTTAGCTGACAATATGACTATCTAGCGACTGTCTAGCTGACAATATGACGATTTAACGACTGTTTAGCTGAAAATGTGACGATCTAGCTGTTCTTTAGTTGATAATATTACAATCCAACGACTGTTTAGCTAAAAATATGATGATTTAGCGACTGTTTATCTGATAATATGTATGATAATATACGAGGGATGTCCAAAAATTAAAGACCTTTTGTATTTTGCCGCCGTACGGGCGAAGTATTCTGCCAGATGGCAGCACTAGCTTGTAGCGGGAAGTTCCCCTCCACATCGCAACTGGTCTCATCTCTCTATCTTATCCAGTGTTGCTACGGCAGCCGTTCGCGATGGACGTCCCTTTAGGTACTTTAAGCAGAGGTGTCCTCTGGGGAAAGTGGCGCTGCTTGTCAATCCTTTGGTTATCTCTGTGTGCAAAAAACTTGCAAAGAACCCATTGGCCACTGCCTGGGACGAGCACAAGCAGTACTCTAAGCAGAGGTGTCCTCTGGGGAAAGCTTCACTGCTTCAAACTTTTGCTACTACCAACTTTATAGGAATCTACGGCATGGGATGCCTCATCACCGAAGGAAGCCGAGGAGAAGGTGGCTACTTGGACGGATGACGGAGCGAACTTCACAACCGCCGGGACTCGGCACCGGTAGTCGGGACGTCCATCGCGAACGGCTGCCGTAGCAACACTGGATAAGATAGAGAGATGAGACAAGTTGCGATGTGGAGGGGGAACTTCCCGCTACAAGCTAGTGCTACCATCTGGCAGAATCGCCCGTACGCCGGCAAAATACAAACGGTCTTTAATTTTTGGACATCCCTCGTAGCAGATTATATAATTTTAACCTTTTTTTTAGATATATGATAGCACATTATGGACTATATACTAAAATATATAGACCGGTATGGATAGCTTGCATGATAGTTTTCTGTTGGGCGTTAAGTTTTGGCATGCAAGTTCCTACATTCGTCGGCATCTGGGGTATTAATTTGTTATGCTGTTTTCAATGTTATTGATGATTTGACAGGAAAGTATGCTTACGATGAAAAAATAAAAACGTGCTCGATAACCAAAGATGAGCGAGGTCGTTCCTCAAAAACTGCGCTTTTCCTCATCGGATTCGTCATCCCGTGCCTGATTATCGTCTGCTGTTACGCCAGGATATTCTGGGTCGTACACAGCTCGGAAAGCCGTATGAGAAAACACGCTGAAAACAGCGATCAGAAAAAGAGGCGAAGAAAAAAGAAACGAGTGGAGAATCACTAAAATGGTTCTGGCTATCTTCTTATCTTTTCTCATGTGTTACCTTCCTATAACCATCATCAAAGTGTACGATCATGACGTCAAACATCCAGGTTAGCCAACTTTTCATAAATTTAATTTTTAATTTTCTTTTTCAGGACTCCACGTTATATCTTATCTTCTTCTGTATCTCTCAGCATGTATAAACCCGATTATTTATGTTATCATGAATAACCAATATAGGCAGGCGTATAAGACGATTCTTTTATGTAAAAGGCCGAGACTCCTTTCTGTCACTCCGGGCGGATCCAGCTACGGAGGTCAGTTACAGAATCATGCTGTATGACATTAGCATGCTATACCATCGTCACGAGGCAAGATTCATAACGATTTTTCATTCATACAGGTGCCCAGTGAATTCCCAAAATTTTGGAAATTCGCTAAGCAAAGTGTACTTTGCTCATAAGAATGATTTTTTAGGTAAATCGAAAGATGATAGTAAAACGATGGTCTCTCACGTATCCATCGCTATGACTCCCGTGAGGTTTCAAGATCTGAAAGACGTCGCCGATCGACACCTTTGATCTCACTTGATACTCAACCCTTCATCATCGGGGATTTTAATCGTTACCACGATTTCACTCGAATATGCCAAAGTTGAAGGAAAATCTAATTTTCCATTCTCTAGTCCTATTCATTTTTTTTATTGTATAAAAAGTATTAATAGCACTAGTTAGGTTTCCAGAATTTTTTTTATAAGTAGATAGTCTTTAAAAAAATTATTTTTAAGTGTTTTGTGATAAAATATATTGAAAAAGCATGAATATTGTACAAAAAAGCTAGCTGACAATACGGTTTACTTAGTGTAAAATCGTAAAAATATTATTTAATAATTATTTTTAAGTTATTTTAAGATAGAAAGTCTAAAGTTTATACCGAATATTAAATATATTATACCAAATTACTTATTTTTAGTATATTCTTGGGTTTTTTCTCCATAAAACCATTTGCATTTTTAGAAGTTTTATTCGGCCATTCTGAGACACTGATTGCTAGCATAGAAAATTAAAAAGCCCTAAAAACCAGCAAATTGTTTAAAAGTACTAGTTTGAAGTCAGAGATGGGCAAAATCTTAATCATGAATATGATTAAGATTTTTAATCATAGGAATATTTTTCTGTGATTAAGAATAAGATTAAAATCTTAATCACAGAGATGATTAAGAATAAAATCTTAATCACAGAGATGATTAAGAATAAAATCTTAATCACAGGAAATCTGTGACTAATCACAGGAAGTCTGTGATTAAACTCTTAATCACAGGAAATCTGTGATTAATCATAGGAAAATAACGATTAATCATTGGAATTTGGGATTAATTAAGGAAAATAATGATTAACCATTGGAATTTGGGATTAATTAAGGAAAATAATGATTAATCATTGGAATTTGAGATTAATTAAGGAAATAATGATTAATCATTGGATTTTGGGATTAATTAAGGAAAAAGCATCAATCATCAGAAAAATTGTGTAATCACAGGAATCTGTGAATATTGTCACCTCTGATCACAATTTACTCTCAATACTAAAAACTCAAAATCTATCAATCTCTAACACTCCAAAATTTTAATTTTACAACTCCAAAAATTTATAATATTTCAAATACATATTTTGGTTTGTCAAAATTAATTAAAGCGTAAAGTATAAAATTATTCCATTAATCCCAAAATTTATAATTCATAAAATAATAAGCAAACTTCAGTTGAACTACCATAACTATTAAAAATCCATATTGTAAGTTTAATTTTTCAAAAATTTTTTTTTGCCAATACATATTATAAATTTTTGGAGTTGTAAAATTAAATTTTGGAGTGTTAGAGATTGATAGATTTTGAGTTTTTAGTTATTGAGAGTAAATTATGATCAGAGGTGACAATATTCACAGATTCCTGTGATTACACAATTTTCTGATGATTGATCAAGCTTTTTCCTTAATTAATCCCAAATTCCAATGATTAATTATTATTTTCCTTAATTAATCCCAAATTCCAATGATTAATCATTATTTTCCTTAATTAATCCCAAATTCCAATGATTAATCATTATTTTCCTTAATTAATCCCAATTCCAATGATTAATCATTATTTTCCTTAATTAATCCCAAATTCCAATGATTAATCATTATTTTCCTTAATTAATCCCAAATTCCAATGATTAATCATTATTTTCCTTAATTAATCCCAAATTCCAATGATTAATCATTATTTTCCTTAATTAATCCCAAATTCCAATGATTAATCGTTATTTTCCTATGATTAATCACAGACTTCCTGTGATTAAGAGTTTAATCACAGATTTCCTGTGATTAAGATTTTATTCTTAATCATCTCTGTGATTAAGAGTTTATTCTTAATCATCTCTGTGATTAAGATTTTAATCTTATTCTTAATCACAGAAAAATATTCCTATGATTAAAAATCTTAATCATATTCATGATTAAGATTTGGCCCATCTCTGGTTTGAAGAGCTTCCTTCCTTCCTTTGAAGTAAAAATATAGGAGGGGGAAGTATAATGGAAGGGAAGTATAACGGAGGGCGAGGTATAAAGGAGGGATAGTATAACAGAGGGGGAAATATAAAGGATGGGAAATAAAACGTTGGGGGAAGTATAAAGGATGGGAAGTATAACGGAGGGGGAAATATAAATGATTGGGAAGTATAACGGAGGTTGAAATATAAAGGTGGGCAGTATAACCGGGGGGGGGGGGGGGGTGTCCTCATATAAAGAAGGGAAGTTTTTTTTTTCAAAAAATTTTCTGATTTTTTTTTTTAATTTTTTTAAATATCAAGGTAAAATAATGGGATTTTTGCCCAAGGGAGGTCCCTCTCGTAACGGGTGGACGTATGAAATTACTCCCTACTAATATGATAATTAATGTAGAAAATTGATAATTTTTTTACACCAAAAATTTTTTAGAAATGTAAGGAGTTTTGTGAAAATTAGGTGAAAATCGGTTGGAAACTGTGGCCGGAAAAGGTTCCGGAAAAAATGTTACGGCCGGCCGGCACCACAGACAAAGTTGAGATCGGTACTATCTATAAGAATTGAAGGGAAGGGGTAAAAATTCCACAAAAACAAGCTATCTAAGAGTCAAACCTTGAGTAAAAGCAAGATCTTTTGTACCAAATATGACGTCATAATGACGTAGAAGGCTTAACGCCTCTTCTGTTTCTAACCGAGACATCAGACAACAAGCATATCTTATCAGTTAAACCATACACTGTTTCCCGGGTGCCCGGTAAATTTACTTTTTCACTCCAATTTGACATTTGTTTTCCGGAATATTCATTGATTTACGATGGAAGTCGACCCTCCGGACACCGGAGTCGGAAGTAGAAAAGAAAAAGGGAGACGACTGATTTAGATAAGCCAGATTACGGAACCATCGGTTACGTCTGGGACGAAAACCTCGTTTACCAAGCTTCTAAACTTCCCAACATTTTAGGACGCGTATGTCACTTTTATCGACCTTTCTAGAAAACACCACCATCATTTTTTACGTTTTATAATCATCAGTTTTATTTCTATAACCCTCTTTTTTAGGCTAAAATAGTCCATGATTTGATCGACGCTTATGGCTTACTGCGAAACGTCAAAGTCTATAAATGCACCCCAGCGACTCAAACTGATCTCCAGAACTTCCATTCTTCAGATTACATAGAATACCTTCATCAAATAAATATGAAGTATACCCCTGAAGATGAATTTGATTTGGAGTACGGTTTAGGTGAATATTACTTCTGAACTGAGTGTGCTTCATTGTGAATATTTGTATTCATAACTGTGAATATTTGTATTTCTAGCTGTGAATATTTGTATTCACAGCCGTGAATATTTGTATTCATGGCTGTGAATTTTTGTAATCATGGCTGTGAATATTTGTATTATGGCAGTGAATATTTGTATTCATGGCTGTGATATTTGTATTCATGGCTGAGAATATTGTATTCATGGCAGTGAATATTTGTAGTCATAACTGTGACTATTTGTATTCGTGGCTGTGAATATTGTATTCATGGCTGTGAATTTTTATTCATTGTGAATATTTGTATTCATGGCTGTGAATATTTGTATTCCTGGCTGTGAATATTTGTATTCATGGCTGTGAATATTGTATTCATGGCTGTGAAGATTTGTATTCATGGCTGTGAAGATTTGTATTCATGGCAGTGAATATTTGTATTCCTGGCTGTGAATATTGTATTCATGGCTGTGAATATTTGTATTCATGGCTGTGAATATTTGTATTCATGGCAGTGAATATTTGTATCCACACCTGTGAATATTTGTATCCACACTGTGAATATTTGTATCCACACCTGTGAATATTGTATCCACACCTGTGAATATTGTATCCTTACCTGTGAACATTTGTATCCTTACCTGTAATATTGTATTCATGGCTGTGAATATTGTATTCATGGCTGTGAATATTTGTATTCCTGGCCGTGAATATTTGTATTCATGGCCGTGAATATTGTATTCATGGCCGTGAATTTTTGAATTCATGGCCGTGAATACTTGTACTCATGGCCGTGAATATTTGTATTCATGGCTGTGAATATTTGTATTCATGGCTGTGAATATTTGTATTCATGGCTGAGAATATTGTATTCATCGCAGTGAATATTTCTATTCCTGGCTGTGAATATTGTAGTCATAACTGTGAATATTTGTATTTATGGCTGTGAATATTTGTATTCATGGCTGTGAATATTTGTATTCATGGCTGAGAATATTGTATTCATGGCAGTGAATATTGTATTCATGGCAGTGAATATTTGTATTCCTGGCTGTGAATATTTGTATTCATGGCTGTGAATATTTGTATTCATGGCTGTGAATATTTGTATCATGGCTGTGAATATTTGTATTAATGGCTGTGAATATTTGTATTAATGGCTGTGAATATTTGTATTAATGGCTGTGAATATTTGTATTCATAGCTGTGAATATTTGTATTAATGGCTGTGAATATTTGTATTAATGGCTGTGAATATTGTATTAATGGCTGTGAATATTGTATTCATAGCTGTGAATATTGTATCATTGTTGTGAATATTGTATTCATGGCTGTGAATTTTTGTATCCACACCTGTGAATATTTGTATCCCACCTGTGAATATTGTATCCTTACCTGTGAATATTTGTATTACCTGTAATATTTGTATTCATGATTGTGAATATTTGTATTCATAACTCTGAATACACCATTATTTACTTGTAAAGTTTTTTAATTTCTTTGCGGAAAGTTATCAATTATGATTAACTATTAAACTGAAAATATCAATTTTATCAAAATCCATTGAAAAACTATATTTGTATTAATGGCTGTGAATATTGTATTCATGGCTGTGAATATTTATATTCATGGCTGTGAATATTTGTATTCATGGCTGTGAATATTTTGTATTCATGGCTGTGAATATTTGTATTCATGGCTTTGAGTATTTGTATTAATGGAAATTTTATGATTTTTATCGTCAGGTTATGATTGTCCGCCGTTGGAGGCAATCGGTGATTACTGCAAGGCGATCGGCGGTTCTACTCTTACCGCAGCAAAATGTTGGCCCGCAATTATGTCGACGTCGCATTAATTGGTTCGGCGGATGGCATCACGCCCAAAGGTTTTTAAACATTTTTAATTTATTAATTACCTTTCTTTTCTTAATATTTTTTTAATTTCATAAATCTTCTATTCACCTTAATTTTTAACCACAGATTAGTGATAAATTAAATAAAATTACTTTTTAGAGATGGGGCTGAAGGATTTTGTTATATAAATGATGTCGTACTTGGGATTTTGGAATTACGCTCGTGTTATGATAATATTTTGTATGTTGATCTGGAGTCCATCACGGTTGGTAGTATTGCTTAAATTTCAAAAAGTTTATGGTTTTTTTAGGTAATGGAGTGGAAACATGTTTTGAAATAACAAAACGAGTACTGACTTTGTCTTTTCATCAGTATGAGCCTGGTTTTTACCCTTGTAGCGGCGGAATCGATGATATAGGGACAGATTCGGGTCGTTATCATTCTGTAAATGTTCCTCTTAAGGAAGGAATCGATGATAAAAACTATTGTCGTATTTTCGATCACGTTTTCGACCGTATCGTCAAAATCTTTAACGCCAACGCCATCGTTGTTCAATGCGGCGCCGACGGACTTTCAGGCGATCCTTTAGGCGGATTCAATTTGACTGAAAAATCCTACGGGCATTGCCTACGGAAAATTTTAAATTTGAGATTACCCACTCTGGTCTTAGGAGGAGGTAAATTTTTTATTTTTCAAAAATATTTAATATTTTTAGGTGGTTACAATATTCCAAATACTGCAAGATGTTGGGCTTACCTTACCTCACTTATAACAAATGTTGACATTAATCCTGACATTCCAGAACATCACGTAATTCATATTTTTTTTTATTATTTTTTTCATTTTATGCTTTAGCATTTCTCTCTTTACGGCCCTAGTTATGAATTATCGGTTATTCGGAGCAACAGAAAAGACAACAATGACGATAATTACGTTTCAGAACTTCTTTCTGCCTTAAAAAGTATTCTTCATTATTTTTTGTTTCTTTCATCTTAATTTATATTTCAGTTAATCTGGACAAGCTTTATGCATGCAGGTTGCCATGAATTCTGATATTCCTGAATTTTTATATGTGCCAATTTTATTTAATAAAGTTATTTTTAAATTATTTTGTGTCATTTTTAATCATATGATATCTGGAGTGCCAAAAAAAAAAAAAAGTGTTTCTCAGCATAAACTCTACAATTGGGTAAAAAGAGTTTCTAAAATTTCCAAGTCAAAAAGATGAGGGAAACGGGCTTAAACAGGGAGGAAAAGCATTTCTTGGTTCAAAAGAAAAAACTTGTTTGAAGAGCTTCCAACGAAAACTTCCTTAAATGTTTCGGCGAAGCCCAAGCACTTGTTGATTTGAATAATACAGCCACCTTCCAGAGCCTTATATTTTTGGAAATTTTTAAGTATAAAGTGAAATAATGTAAGTAGACATAAGCTTTTGGCTTAAAATAGTTTATTTTCATTAAACCAATAAAGAGTACATCTTAAGAAATTTCGAAAGTAATATTTTGATTAATCGAAGAACTATGTAAAGAGGAGCTGTTTAAAGCAAATTGTTAAAGTGTCATCATCTCAAAAATAATATTAAATGGAACCTATAAAAATGAGAAATAATATGTGAAATGCTGTTTTAATAATAAAAAATTTACGTCTAATAGCAGTTTTACTAAACTATTGGAGAGTGTCAGCTTCTCGATGAAAGTAGTTCCCATTTTTGTCACTGGAGACCACTAATGTAGGAGGCATTCGAAACGTAACTTAACCTAAATACAACCGGATATTTTATCTGGCGTTTTGTGCATGCAGGAAGGTAGAGTGGAACGTTCGTTCTCCCTTCTTCTCACCACAAGTTCTAACCTGCCAGATTTTTGGCCTAAACCAGACGTGAGATTGTTGTCTCTTCCTCAGATTTATTTTATACTAATATTAAATCAATCAAAATGCATTTTATTTCAAAAGCAAGTTTCTCCCTTGAAAATTTCAAAATCCTTAAACATCTTCTCATTTACAACCGAAAGAAGATAACGAAAATAAAATGTCAAATAGAAGGCGGATTAAATAACATATAACAATGAAACTACGAAAAAACTTTTGAAACGTTTAAAAGGTTCTAAAAAGAAGAAATTAACTTATAAAGTAAGCGGATCGAGGAGACAATGGATGTGCACATTGACCTCGATTTAATCATGCTAAGTATATGTTATTATCCTTTTTCTAAACTACACGTTTTCAAATTTAGTTTTCCGAGAGATAATAGATTTATAAGATGCATTTTGATCAGAAAATCCTGTGGACATTCTCCACTTCCCCGAAATGCCAAGGAGACACGACTGTCCAAGTTGACCTCACATCCTTGCACTTCGGGAGTCAAAAGACTTCTTTCAAACTTTTTTCTTCATGTATGCATTTATAATTTCCAAAAAAGTGGTTCACAATAGCTTTGTTCCAACCGCAGCTTGAAACTCCTGGAGCATGCGCAGAAGGATTTGGACGTCAAATTAGACGTCGTTCAAATCGTTTGTCCGTCAAATCTGAAGTCATCTGACGTCTAAATCATTCTGCCATGCTCCAGGGGTTTCAAACCAGTTTCAAACTGCGGTTGGAACAAATCTAATAATAGAGAAAGTATGATGTTTTAACTCTTATGTGAGAACTATTTGGAAGAAACAGTACAACTTTCAAATTAAGCAATAAATCATTTTTTTTAAATTATTCACTGCGGGATTATCGTCGGCAATAATAATAATGCATTTTTAAACAGTTAAGTAAATATTGCCGGCGCGGGAGGTTTGCAAAACCGTTCACTTTCTTCGATGCGTCGGATGAGGACAAATCAAGGCTATTTTCAATTTTAAACATTTATGTCTCATTATAACTCAAGTACCTTATTTGACGATCAGATTTACAATCAATAAAAACTGTCGGAAAAATTAAAAATTTTTAATTGTTTTTACTGCTAAATTCCTTTTGAGGAAGTTATTGTGATATACTCGATAACCGGCTTTTAAAAATCCTAATGAAACCGTATGGCCAAAATTATTGGAAGAATACACTTTTTAGGCAATTCGTCGGGGTTTTCCTTTCATCTACCTATAATTGTTTTTGGGCATTTTGGCTATTACTTTATCTCTCGAATTGATCAGATTTTTTTTTCGATATTTCCTCCGTTTTAAAGCGTAAAACCCTCATTATTAGCTTTGTTCCTACCGCACTTTGAAACTCATGGAGCATGCGCAAAAGGATTTGGACGTCATATTTGACGTCAGATGACTTCAGATTTGACGGAAAAACGATTTGAACGACGTCGAATTTCCTTCTGCGCGTGCTCCAGGAGTTTCAAGTTATTGGATATTACTTTATTTCTCGAATTGATCAGATTTTTTTCGATATTTCCTCGGTTTTAAAGGGTAAAACCCTCATTATTAGCTTTGTTCCTACCGCAGTTTGAAACTCATGGAGCATGCGCAAAAGGATTTGACGTCATATTTGACGTCAAATGACTTCAGATTTGACGGAAAACGATTTGAACGACGTCGAATTTCCTTCTGCGCGTGCTCCAGGAGTTTCAAGTTATTGGATATTACTTTATTTCTCGAATTGATCAGATTTTTTTTCGATATTTCCTCGGATTTAAAGCGTAAAACCCTCATTATTAGCTTTGTTTCTACCGCACTTTGAAACTCATGGAGCATGCGCAAAAGGATCTGACGTCATATTTGACGTCAGATGACTTCAGATTTGACGGAAAAACGATTTGAACGACGTCGAATTTCCTTCTGCGCGTGCTCCAGGAGTTTCAAGTTATTGGATATTACTTTATTTCTCGAATTGATCAGATTTTTTTTCGATATTTCCTCGGTTTTAAAGCGTAAAACCCTCATTAGCTTTGTTCCTACCGCAGTTTGAAACTCAGGAGCATGCGCAAGGATTGGACGTCATATTGGACGTCAGATGTCTTCAGATTTGACGGACAATCGATTTGAACGACGTCGAATTTCCTTCTGCGCGTGCTCCAGGAGTTTCAAGTTATTGGATATTACTTATTTCTCGAATTGATCAGATTTTTTTCGATATTTCCTCGGATTTAAAGCGTAAAACCCTCATTATTAGCTTTGTTTCTACCGCACTTTGAAACTCATGGAGCATGCGCAAAAGGATTGACGTCATATTTGACGTCAGATGACTTCAGATTTGACGGAAAAACGATTTGAACGACGTCGAATTTCCTTCTGCGCGTGCTCCAGGAGTTTCAAGTTATTGGATATTACTTTATTTCTCGAATTGATCAGATTTTTTTTCGATATTTCCTCGGTTTTAAGCGTAAAACCCTCATTATTAGCTTTGTTCCTACCGCAGAAACTCATGGAGCATGCGCGTTAGGATTTGGACGTCATATTTGACTCAGATGTCTTCAGATTTGACGGCAATCGATTTGAACGACGTCGAACGGACAATCGATTTGAACGACGTCGAATTTCCTTCTGCGCGTGCTCCAGGAGTTTCAAGTTATTGGATATTACTTTATTTCTCGAATTGATCAGATTTTTTTTCGATATTTCCTCGGTTTTAAAGCGTAAAACCCTCATTATTAGCTTTGTTCCTACCGCAGTTTGAAACTCATGGAGCATGCGCAAAACTGTTTAGCCTTGCCTTTGTTGTAAAAAAACGAAGAAGAAAGGCAAAAAAAAATTCCCTCCACAGTATCCGATGAAATGGAAGAAACAAAACCGTCTTCGAGTGTTCCCCTCCGTAATTCTTGAAAAAAAATCGATTGTTTTCAATAGGACATGTTTATATGTCGTTTACAACAATGGCGGATGTCTTCTCCCCCCCCTACTCAGCCGAAGCCCCCAAATCTCTCGAAATGGCTTTTGTGCGTGATCTGCGGACGTAAAAAACCCCTGGACGCCCTTAGAAATAGGAAGGAAGGGCATTTCCGAGATATTCCCTCTTGTACACAAATTAAACAATCCTTTATTTCTCATTTAGCTCATGTCCAAAAGTTCTCTAACGACTTCTGTCGACGAAAGAAAAAAGTTAAATCCATATCTCCCAGCTGATCAAATAAACTAGTTTATTTTCTTTTAAAAATGGACTTGTTTTTAAAAAAATTTCGGCCTCGGAAAAAAGCATGTTTCTGTTATTCAAGTTAATGGGTTGGATTCTATTTAAGGGTTTTTTTTTCTGTCCATTTTTTTTCTCCCTCCTCTCCTCGCCGAATCATATTTGAGGTGTCTGAGTCCGATTTTAGAGAGAAAACAAGTGAAATGGGAATTCGCCAAAAATACCGGGAGTCTGTCTCCCCTCGGCAGAACCTTTTGTTCAGGGCCAATTTTACAAACTGAGTCAACTCTATTTTTTAAAGATCTTTTCTATTTTTATGAGTTAAAAACAAAAAAAAAAGTGCAAAAAAAAAATTGTTTAGAGCTTGTTTAATTGGGGAAGCCATCATTGCTAGCCTTGACCGACAATGAGTATAGCCTTGTAAAGTCGCTAATTAAAAAATGTCAGGTGTCGCTTTCAGACATTTTTTTCGGTATCAGTTTCCAAAAAATAATTTCTTTTTTTCTAATTTCAGATGAGTAGATATGCTGTTTAAAAAAGGATCTTTCGTCAAAAAGAAGACTTCGCCGAATACGACGCAGGATCCAGTCGAAACTCAAAGTGCTGGTAAATATGATTTGAGTTGATTTAGAAGGTGGATGTGGGAATATTTGGAAAAATGGCGCGGGGTAACGGTTAGTTCATCAGAATTACCGCAGTGACGTGACGAGCGCGGTACTCCATTGGATGCTAGGATGAGCCGATTTTTCGCTATCTGTTCAAAAGATGTGGAACTATATTTTCCGTGCTTTCTTTCTTCCATCTTCATAAAATTCTTTCTCTTTTCTTATTAAGTAACTACAAAGGTCTCTGAAGTTTTACCGATTCTTTAAGTTTAGGCAAACTATCATAACTCCACGCAGAAGTGAAAGCTTTGAGGGGCGAAGGGTTTTTATTTTTAATTTATAGTCATTATCGAACGTTTATCAGGCATTAGTTGGAATATGGGAAAATAGGCGCGTAATGGCAGTCACGATCATCGAATACCACAGTGGCGTGACGAGCGCGGTACTCCATTGGATGCTAGGAAGAACCAGTTTTTGCCATCTGTTCAAATGGAACTATATTTTCCGTTTTCTTTCTCCGATTCATACGTTTTCTTATGAACTATCTACGAAGATAAGTCTTCTGAAGTTTTGCCGGTTTTTTAAGTTAGGCAACCTTCAAAACTCCACGGTTGTGCAGTACTGGAAGCTTTGAGGGTTTTTTTTTTCTTTTATGTTCGTTATCGGTTAGCGGGCATCGGAATATTGGGAAAATGGCGCGTAATGGCGGTCACGGTTAGTTCATCAGAATCACCACAGTAGCGTGACGAGCTCGATACTCCATTGGATGCAAGGAAGAACCGTTTTTTCACCATCTGTTCAAAAGATATGGAACTATATTTTCTCCCTTTCTCTCTTTTATGGTCGTTATCGAACGGTTAGAAAATTAATCTCTCTTGCTCCGCCGACTAAGCGAAGTGTCGTCCAATAGATTGCCTAAGGCGGGCTTTTCTCGTGTTCAACTTGAAGCCATTTTAAGCGTCAAACCATCCGTTATCCCTCGTGACAAGTAGACGTATCATCCGAAACGGAGGGTTTCACTCTAATTAACAGGAGATTTTTATCTTCCGTTTTCTTTGTTGAAAATAGATTGATTTTCTTTTTTTTAGGATCGATGGAAAGCGACCAGTACATGTGTGATGAACAACCTCAATACCCGTACACCGGTTATGTCGACCCTTCTAACGGAGGAGTTTATTACATGAACAGTAAGTTTAAATTTCATTTTATTTTTTAATAATTTTTTTTTACGGTTATGAATACTATGACCCCTATTATGGTAATATCATGGTGGTCGGAGCTCCAGCTGGCCAATATGGAGGAGGAGCACATCCCGTATTGGCTGCTGTACCTTGCCAGCCGGTTCCGCTTCAGCCTGTCGGGTTCAACCCGGCCGCCCCACAGCCTCCTTACTGCCTTCCGCTCTATCCGACCAAAAAACCAAATCTGTCGACTCACAGGTAAATCCCTTACAAGAAAAAATGAAAAAACTAATCATTATTTTAGAGTTGTAGCAGGCAGAGTTCAGAAAGTACAGTCCCCGGAAGTCCGGGAAGTCCTCAAGAGATGGAAAGTCCCGAACAATCAGGAGTCTACATGCAGCCTTATATGTATCCTGGCTATATGTTCGGCTCCAGTCTACAATGTCAATGGTAGGTCAGAATAATTTCTAATGTCAATGGTAGGTCAGAATAATTTCTAGTATGCAATTGGCTCCGATTAACATTAAGAATAGAAATCAAAAATGGTGGTGGGAGAAAATCAAAAGGCCGATGACGAACGGTTGTTCCTTATATAGAGCAGACGCTGTTAATTCTGGCATAGGAGATGTCATTTGAACGTTTGGACTAAACCGACGAAACCTTTAAATGGTCACATGCCTAAAAATCTAAAGGGATCGTTGACAGCACTTTCCACACTAAAATTAATCACTCTTCCCTCACTATTCTCTCCACTCTAAAATCGTTTTATCTTCTATTTATTCTATGTTGATGAAAAGACAACAGAAGACATCTTTTGGCATACATATCAACAAAAAAAAATCCTAGTTCTGGATGAGCTCATTTCTTTTCAATATTTCATTTTATTAAAACAGTTCATTCTGGACCAATGTTTTAATTATCTCTTTCTTTTTTTATGATTATCTTGATTATCTAATCAAGTTATCTTACCACAATGACCTAGATGGCTACACAGCTGCCATCTAGTGGGAATTTTCAGACATACTGTAACTACCATTATTGGGGAAACAAATATTATTTCTATAGTTTATTTATGTTTTTTTGTATTTTTTGAAGAAATTCTGAAACTGCGTTATTTTAATGTTTTGTTTTCGTGTGTTTGACTTAATTTTTCAAGTTCAATTTTGCACTAAAAAAACAATGAAGATTTTTTTTGACAAAAAAGGGGTCCAAGTTGTCGCTGTGCCAAGTCGACCCCTCCAAATTACAAATCCGTTGTACTTGACACTCAAATACTTCTGAGCCTTTTTTGTGTATTTTGTGTTTTGTTTTATTTTCAGAATTTCTTTAAATTTTTTTTTGTTTGGTGTTTTTTGGTTTTTGCAAGTTTTTGTTGGGCATGTATTGACGGCCGAAGGGAAATGATGTCAGTGGTGACATGTTGCAGGTGTGAATGTTCAAGGAGTGGTTCTCCCCCCTGCGCCGCAACCAGCTGACCAGACGAAAAGGCGAAAGAAGCGATTGAGGAGGACACGAGGCGCCGTTAGTAATTTTTTCAAAAATTTTTTTTTGGGCTCAAGGAAGTAATTGAGAAAAGTTAAATTGGTTTTGTAATTGCCTTATTGGCAGGGGTCGAAAATAATTCAAACTTGTTGAACAAGAGGCTATAGAAAACTCATAACCTGTACCTCATAACCTCAACATTTTAAGGTTAAAAAGGTGGTAATTAAAAACTTTTTTTTTTTCTTTTTAAGGTGGCGGACGAGGGTTCTGAGTCAAGTTATGAGGAGGTTCTCAGCTGTGAAGCGGAAGGTGGGAGCCAGTCGGGAGCGAGCAGCGACACGGCCGCGCCGGATTCGAGCTCCTCGTCTAAAACGACATCGTCCGACTCCGGAGTTGCCCCCGACCTTCCAAACAGCGGCTCGAACTCTCCTCAGCCGACCGCCGACTTTCAACCGCTTACTACCTACGAAATAGACCATGCCGAAGACAAAGCCGACATTTATCAAATATGTGATGAAATTCTAAATGTACAGAATGACGTTTGTGATACTCTAAATATCGAAGAAATCTCACCTCCAGTCACGGAGGTTCTAAACAAAGAATCGACTTTCGATTTGTCCGATTGTGAAGAAGTTTTCGAAGATTTTAAACTTGAAGAAGTCGCTTCTGATTTAAAAGACTTAAATATTGAAGAATATGAAGTCAATATTGAAAAATTAAATATAGAAGAAGAAAATTTTAATGATATTTTAAAGAAAGAGCCGATAACCGAGAGGCCGATCACAGAGGCGGTGACAAAATGGCTTCAGACGAACGCCTCAAACGTCACCACTCCTCTCGAATCCGACGAAAGCGACACAGACGACGAAGAAATGACCGGTCAAAAAAACGTGAAAGGCAACCCTTTCCTTGCCTCATCTCGTAGTGGGGCGAGGACAAGGGTTGCCGACGACGGTCTCTTCCTCGACAGAGTGCTGCCATGTGCGACCCAAAAACCTCCGTCGATAAATACTACAGACTCTCGCCAGTCGACAAAAACGCTTTCAGGACTCTCCACATCAGTCCAGGACCGTTTCCTTGCGGCGTCTGTTGCATCATACAATGAAAAGACCAACAACAACAAAAACAACAACAACAACCAAACAAAAATATGCATGGAGTCCCTCTCATTCAACTTCCATTTTTTGTATATTTTATATTAAGAACACATATCTCTGTGTTATATGTATATAATAAGATTAAAATTTTTGGAACGTTGGAATTTTAAGACTGAACAACGGTGCCAATTAAGTTCTTTTTTTAATTAATTTATTATTTTATGTTTATTTCATTCAAAAAAATTTAAAATGTCAACATTTTATTTTCCCAGAGGTTATTAAACTAGTACAGTATTTCGCCGTTGAACACTTTTACCGCTCCACTAGTATAATAACCTCCCGTGGCCATTTTGTGGGTAGCCATTTTTGAAAAAACAGATTCAATATCTTGTGCCTATAATAAGAAATAAGATAATTAAAAATGAGAGACAAGCCTGGACTGTTGACAAAAATAAAGGGCGGGCCTTCATGCATTAAACGGTTGTTTATAATTTTTTTCATCTAAAGCATATTGTGCTTCTAAGTGTGTTCATTTCTTTTCTTTTTTTTTTTTTTCTAGTTTCTAAGTTACCTCACGAAGCCCAAGACACCATTTTTTGCAGCTCAATTTTTTTGTTTAATGTGCCATGCACAATTTTTGTTTTAAAAAGACAGTTTTTTGTGTCAAAGGCAAGTTTTCCATTTTTAATTTTTTTTTTAATTACAAAAAATAATAAAATAGCGCATTTATGTTGAAAGACACGTAAAGTTTAGACAGTTTAGGCTTGTTGTGGCTGATCCACTATTGCAAAAAAAAAATTTAAATAATAAAGTAAATTTAAATTAGAATAAGATAGGGAGGTAGATATTTAGCCTTGATTGGACACAAAAAAAAAATTAAAAATGTAGGTATGCAGGCATTTACTGGATAGAAATCGCTTTACGATTTTAGGTGAAGGGTCAAATCAGCCACGATTTTTTTTTCTCTTTTTTTTTCTTTTCTTTTTAAGTTGTCTTCAACTTTCGCACATTTAGTTTTTAGTCAGGGCGAAAAAAAACAGGTTGAACTTCCATTTTTGAACGAAAGTTTTATCTATATATAGCTTAATTATATTTGATGTCAAAAAAAATACTTATGCAAAATATTGTCCAATTGTGATTTGGAATATGGATGTTTTTATGCTGGCCTACTCAAATGTACCTGTGGCAGTTATTGTTGCCCTAATTTTTTAAAAATTTTTTTTGACACATTACGTGCCTTAGAGTCTTTTCTTTCTTTTTATTTCGCTTAAATGCTTTAATCACCCTCCTGCCTTAAGTTACCCCCATTAAATTTTTATTGAAGAGTGGATATACGATGGATATTATGCGATGCCACAGGAAAAAAAAAATAAAAGGTATATTTTTAATTTTGAATAAAATATAAAAAAATTAATTAATTAAATGAAAATTGTTATCGAATATTGTAATTATTAAAGGAAAATGTTGTTTGTTCATGTTAAATGGATAAAATATTGGAAATAAAAACGATTTTTCTGAGACTAGGGAAAAGACTTTTTATGTTTAACCTCTTCGGAATCCTCCAGCCAATGGGAGATTTGGAAACAGAAATGAGAGACCAATCAATGACCAGCTCAGAAATGAGAGATAAATCTCACAAAGAAATTTTAGGGCAAAATTATAATTAAGACATTACCTAATCTACTTAAAAATAAATTAGACACATGGAATATCACGAAACCTTGAAAAAGCCTTGTCTGCCTACTGCTTTGTGCTAAATTTATTTGTTTTTTAGTAATTATAAAATATTTATTACATTAATTGTCCAAAAAATTGATAGAGTTATAGGTTTTAAAAGTTCTATGAATTTCAAATTTTTCCTTTTTTATCTTTTTGTATAAATTGTTGTATTCTATTTGTATGACTTTATTATAATTCGTTCGCTCAAAAAAGAGAAAAGGGAGAATATCCCATAATGCTTCGTTTTTGGGACTACCTCTTCTTTTACTTTTCGTAAATGAGGTAATGTCTCAAGAATGTAATCATATTCGACAAAAGATGCCTGCGACCCAGAAAAAATTAAATGTTTCTCAGGAGGGTAAGTTACATTATTATTTAAATAATGGTCAATTTTTCTAAATTATAAAGCGAGGAAATCGTATGACTACGAAAAAGATAAAATAATAAAAAAGAGTTCAGCATACAACTCGAGAGAAATTACGACAATGATTTTACATGGAATTGATCAGGATAAAGACAATAAATACATCAAAGCTTTAGAATCATGTGAGTATTAGTATTAGTGTACAAAATGAAACTCGGCTAAAATCTACAAAATTCAAATTTACCCTGTGGCTGAGTTTATTTTGTACACCTAATAAATAAAATTGTAGGAAATTTAATTTTCTATAAATTTGTACTTAATTATTTTTTTCTAGGATGCACCATTTTCGGAAAATAATTTTTTTTTAAATAAATTTATCTTGAAAACAGTGCGTCCTAGAGAAAAAATGAATAGAATAAAAATTAAAGAGAATTGAATTTCCAACTGATTTTATTTAGTGCATTTTTTCAATATCTGTAACGGTTTACGATTTACAAGCCTTTAAAAATTAACCTTCTTAATGGTTATACTTCAATAACCTTCTTACACGGAGAAGTCAACTTTTGATGGACTTTAACGCCTAAAATGTTCAAAATTTTGAAAAAATGAACTACTAGGTGTACAAAATGAAACTCGGCTAAAATCTACAAAATTCAAATTTACCCTGTGGCTCGTTACATTTAAAAATAAAAATAAAAACTTAGAAAATTAAAAAAAAATTGACCCTCCGTTTTACTTCTCCTCCTTGTACTTCCCCCTCCGTATACAACCCTCGTTTATACTACCCCTCCTTTATACCTCCCTTATACTTCCTCTCCGTTATAATTCCTCTCCGTTATACTTCCCCCTCTGTTATACTTCCCTCTCTGTTATGCGTACCCTCATTTACACTTCCTTCCCGTTATACATACCGCTCCGTTATACTTCCCCTCCGTTATAATTACCACTCCCTTATATTTCCCCTCCTTTATACTTCCTCCTCCGTTATACTTCCCCTCCTTTGTACTTCCCCCTCCTATATTTTCACTTCTCTTTAAGGAAGTTTTCGTTGGAAGCTCTTCAAACTAGTACTTTTTCTTAGTTTTTATTTTGTTTTTTCTCGTTTTTCTGGTTTTTGACCTACCGAAAAACCCAATTTTTAACCCATTTTAATTTCAGCCTACGAAAAAGCCTACAATTCCAAAGATCACGAATTGAACATACTATTGTGCGATTTTTCAAAATTGGTCAATAAAAAATGTTATAAAGTAAGCGAAGGGAATTTGGACTATATAGGAAGTTGTTTGGCGAAATTCATCACCCGCTTAAGAAACAGAGGACTTTTCATCGTCGGCTACGATATCGGCGCTGTTTTAATACACTTTCGCCCGTCATTACGATGGAGAAATTACGAGAACGACCGGTAAAATCCTCTTTTTTTTTTACACTTTTTTTTATTTCTAAAAACAGCTTTGGATCCGGCGGTTCCCCTTATGATAAAAACCCGAATATTTCTTTGATTAGAGAACAACATATTTCCGATTATAGAGATTGCATTCATACCAATGGAAATAAGTACGCGATCAAATGTGGAAAAGTTGACTTTTACGTCAATATTGAGAAAGAAATACAGCCAGGATGCCAAGGTATTAAATGTTAATTTATGATTGGTCGGAGTAAAAAAGTGGGGATAACACTGGAGAAGGGTTTCGAACCTACGACCTTTGGGTTACTGCCCTAAAATACTAACAGAAGCCGAGATCATAGTTTTCCCAACTAATTCTTTCTGTCTGATTATATAGAGAGTTAATCAGAGTCATAACTCTCTGTATGCGTTAATCAGTCATAACTCTCTGTATATCGTTAATCAGAGTCATAACTCTCTGTATATGTACGTTAATCAGGTCATAACTCTCTGTATATGTACGTTATCCGAGTCATAACTCTCTGTATACACTTAAATCAGAGTCATAACTCTGGGTATATACGTTAATCAGAGTCATAACTCTCTGTATATACGTTAATCAGAGTCATAACTCTCTGTATATACGTTAATCAGAGTCATAACTCTCTGTATACGTTAATCAGAGTCAACTCTCTTTATGTATACGTTAATCAGAGTCATAACTCTCTGTATACACAGATACACAGAGTTATGACTCTGATTACGTATATACAGAACTGCAATCTTGGTGACAGCGAAAGGTCATAGGTTCGAATCCGACAACCCGAACTTTTTTCTCTTTTCCTAATTACAATGATCAATATTTAAAACTTTTAGTTATTGCCTTTCAGCAAACTCAAAACTTGAAACTGAGAAATGTTCGCATTTGAGAAGTTTACTTTATTTCAATGAGTCGATAAATAATCCGGATGCATTTTGGGGCTTTGAGTGCAATTATGTTAATCCGAACCGAAAATTTGATTGTCCGAAAAAACCACCTTATAGACGTATGGGAGAATACGTAGAAGGAGTGTGAGTGAGAAATTTCTTAGCAGAATACGCTTCCTTTATGATTTCTCTGCCTTTGTATTAGCTTTGTTCCAACCACAGTTTGAAACTGCGGTTGGAACAAAGCTATTATTTCTTCTTTTCTTTTAGGACTGGTGGTAAATATGAAGTTATTACAAACGCTGAATATCCGTTTGGTAAAGGAGTACCAAAGAATATTGAAGCAACGACGTTGCCTCCAGCGACGACAAAAGTGGCTACGGAAGCAACAACGACAGCTACGAAGCCAACGACGAAAGCTACAACTACGACTACGAAGCCGACAACGACGAAAGCAACAACGACGACTAAGAAGCCAACAACGACGACTGAGAAGCCGACAACGACGAAAGCACAACGACGGTAATGTCTCAAGAATGTAAGTCATATTCGACAAAAGATGCCTGCGACCCAGAAAAAATTAAATGTTTCTCAGGAGGGTAAGTTACACTATTATTTAAATAATGATGTCAATTTTTTCTAAATTATGAAGCGAGGAAATCGTATATGACTACGAAAAGATAAAATAATAAAAAAGAGTTCAGCATACAACTCGAGAGAAATTACGACAATGATTTTACATGGAATTAATCAGGATAAAGACAATAAATACATCAAAGCTTTAGAATCATGTGAGTATTAGTAACATAAGAAAAAGAAAAGAAGACCCCAATAATTTTCAGCGTAAAAGGAATATACAAAGTTGAAAATCCCACTTTTTGGTCAAGAAACCCCATTTTCGTCAGCAACGCTTGGGTTGGCATATGGACCAATGCTGTTCTGATCCAAGTCCTGTATTGTTCGGCCACTCCATTGGAGTTGGCAAGGGGCGTCGCGGTGGCCGCGCGTGTTAAGGTGTTAGTTAATCCCAAACATTGCGATACGGCGTTCATCAATGGGGTCCAGGGTTCAAAGCGGGCGGTCCCCAAATTGAACCCAATGTACCTAAATGAACTTTTCCGACGGAAAACACCACTGACACGAGGGTGATATAACCTGAGTAGTTGAAAACCCTCGTAAAATAAATTTAAAAAAAAAAAAAAAAAAAAAAAAAAAAAAAAAAAAAAGGTGCCAAAGTAATATGGCTAAAGCCCCCGACTGGGTCCAAACCCTCCTCCCTCAAAAGGTACAGGTAAAAACCCTACTGGTTAGGCGAGGAAAGAAAAAAGAATGTGAAAGAGCACACTATGGTGGTTTTCATCAGTTTTCATTTTAGTTTTAACTTCCATAAAGAAGTTATTGTGATGCCTCCACGTCGGGTTTTTGGGGAAGGGTCTTCCTGATCACAGAGGGTCAATCGAATATTGATCTCAACCGATCTCAACTTTGTCTATGGTGCCGGCCGGCCGTCCGTAGAATTTTCACCAATTACTCCTTATATTTTTACGAATTTTCGGTGTAAAAAAATTATCATTTTCTTATATTAATTATCATTTTAGTAGGGAGAAATTTCATACTTCCACCCGCAAGGAGAGGGACCTCCCTTGGCAAAAATTCCATTGTTTCTACCTAGATACTTATGAAATAAGAAAAAAAAAAACTCGGTACATTTAGAAATAAAAATAAAAACTTAGAAAATTAATTAAAAACAAAAAATTGACCCTTCGTTTTACTTCTTCTCCTTGTACTTCCCCTCCGTTATACAACCCTCGCTTATACTATACTTCTCCTTTATTCCCCTTATACTTCCTCTCCGTTATACTTCCCCTGTTATGCGTATCCTCATTTATACTTCCTCCTCCGATATACTTTCCCTCCTTTATACTTCCCCCTCGTATATTTTTACTTCTCTTTAAGGAAGTTTTCGTTGGAAGCTCTTCAAACTAGTACTTTTTCTTAGTTTTTATTTTATTTTTTCTGGTTTTTCACCAACCCAAAAGCCCAATTTTTAACCCATTTTTCGAAGTTTTTTATTTATATTTCAGCCTACGAAAAAGCCTACAATTCGAAAGATCACGAATTGAACATACTATTGTGCGATTTTTCAAAATTGGTCAATAAAAAATGTTATAAAGTGAGCGAAGGGAATTTGGACTATATAGGAAATTGTTTGGCGAAATTCATCACCCGCTTAAGAAACAGAGGACTTTTCATCGTCGGCTACGATATTGGCGCTGTTTTAATAACAACTTTCGCCCGTCATTACGATGGAGAAATTACGAGAACGACGGGTAAATTCCTCTATTTTTAAGGTTTTTTTGTGAGGAGAGAGAATGAAAAAACGGATAATATTCCACTACCGGTTTCGGCGTAATACGCCTCATCAGGTGGACTATTTCCTTATTTTTCACTCTCATCTCATTTTCTACTTGACCTTTACTATGTGGTATAAGTGAGACCGCGGGATACTGGGAGGTATAGAGACAACGCACAGTGGGGCAAAATCGGGAAAAAGCGCTTATAATTCAAAATTTTCAAGTATTTTTTTACCAAATCAGCACAATCTACGTATTTATAGGTGTCTAGAGAGGCCATTACTCAAGTTTCAGCCTTTTAGGGTGCCAATCACAGCTCCAGGAGCTGTAAATCTGACAAAAATCGTGAAAATTTACTTGAAAAACTAATTAGAAAAAGAAAATTCCTGATCCGTGTGCTTGATAGTTGGAACGATGTAATTTTTTTTCATACTCCGTAGTCATATCAGAAGTACAAAAAAAATTTTAATTTCAAGTCAGGAAACCTAAGTCATTTTATTGGGATCAAAAAGCACGGTTTTTCGATAGTAGTTCAACTTAAGAGGAGCGTATCCTCTTTGCGCATCCTTGCGCACCTACGAAAATGGTGCCAAATATTCACCAATAGTCTGCAGAATGAGCCTGTGAAAGAATTAGCTGCAGCCAGGTGCAGCCCTTGAGCCCACGACAGCAAATATCGGAAAAACATGAGACTGCCGAGGTCGGTCGAGCTTAACGCTCTGCGCCCCGCGTCAGCGGATTTTTCCCACTCATGTGGCTTTCAGCCAGTTAATGAACGTTCAATGCAGAAATCCTAATCCTTACATGGGTTCGAATTCTCAGGGGGCACGGGATTATTTATCTCGAAAAATGTAAATATCAATGGAAACACGATCCCTCTAAATTAGGTAGTAGGACGTAAAGCCTAAGTCAATAAAATGCTCCTAAAAGGGATTAACATTGATATTTATTTACTTTTTATTTTGTTATCATTAAATCAGTCATCTCCACATCCCTGAGCAGTGACAGTGCGGTAGACAGTATGTCAAGTGTTAAGGTGAAAAATCGAGACCTGGTGGTCGAATTATTAAAATCACCAGATAAAAAAGTTGGCTGCCTGTTAAAGCTTTTTCGTCTTTAGATGCTAAACAGTTTACCAAAAAATTGAGTTCTGTGGGATCATTAGTTCTCGAGTTATTGAGGTTTTTCTATAAAAGGATAAACCCGTTTTTCTCGAAAACCGTTCGGTTTTTTGATCTGAAATTTATGTCAGTTCTTATTCACATAAAGAGGAATCTTTAGAATTTTTTCGGCCAATCGGAGTAAGGCCGCTTTGCCCCCTTATCCCGCTATAGCCTTTCATACATCTTTTGGCTAGTTTTGAATGTTTGACCCTCTTCCGAGTACTTTTTGAAAATCTGACTTCACCATCGTGTTCAGCGAGAAAAATCCTTGAAATTATTCTGTTCAAGCTTCTAGCATTTAATCCTGACGGTTGAAAAGGTTTTAAGCGTAGTTTCTCGGTTTTGCCCCACTGTGCAACGGAGGGGTCTTAAAAACAGACAGATTCTGTTACCTTCCCGCGGTCTCACTTATACCACATAGTAAAGGACAAGTAGAAAATGAGATGAGAGTGAAAAATAAGGAAATAGTCCACCTGATGAGGCGTATTACGCCGAAACCGGTAGTGGAATATAATCCGTTTTTTTCATTTCTCTCCCTCACAAAAAAAACCTTAATAATTGTTAAAATGCAATGATATTCCTCTTATTTTTGTTACACTTTTTTTTATTTCTAAAACAGCTTTGGATCCGGCGGGTTCCCCTTATGATAAAAACCCGAATATTTCTTTGATTAGAGAACAACATATTTCCGATTATAGAGATTGCATTCATACCAATGGAAATAAGTACGCGATCAAATGTGGAAAAGTTGACTTTTACGTCAATATTGAGAAAGAAATACAGCCAGGATGTCAAGGTATTAAATCTTAATTTATTATTGGTCAGAGTAAAAAAGTGGGGATAACACTGGAGAAGGGTTTCGAACCTACGACCTGCCCGAAAATACTAACAGAAGCCGAGATCATAGTTTTCCCTACTAATTCTTTCTGTCTGATTAACGTATTTAGAGAGTTAATCAGAGTCATAACTCTCTGTATATGCGTTAATCAGTCATAACTCTCTGTATATGCGTTAATCAGTGTCATAACTCTCTGTATATGCGTTAATCAGAGTCATAACTCTCTGTATATCCGTTAATCAGAGTCATAACTCTCTGTATATACGTTAATCAGAGTCATAACTCTCTGTATATGCGTTAATCAGAGTCATAACTCTCTGTATATCGTTAATCAGAGTCATAACTCTCTGTATATGCGTTAATCAGAGTCATAACTCTCTGTATATACGTTAATCAGAGTCATAACTCTCTGTATATACGTTAATCAGAGTCATAACTCTCTGTATATACGTTAATCAGAGTCATAACTCTCTGTATATGCGTTAATCAGAGTCATAACTCTCTGTATATCCGTTAATCAGAGTCATAACTCTCTGTATATCCGTTAATCAGAGTCATAACTCTCTGTATATACGTTAATCAGAGTCATAACTCTCTGTATATACGTTAATCAGAGTCATAACTCTCTGTATATCCGTTAATCAGAGTCATAACTCTCTGTATATCCGTTAATCAGAGTCATAACTCTCTGTATATCCGTTAATCAGAGTCATAACTCTCTGTATATGCGTTAATCAGAGTCATAACTCTCTGTATACACAGATATACACAGAGAGTTATGACTCTAATTAACGTATATACAGAACTGCAATCTTGGTGACAGCGAAAGGTCATAGGTTCGAATCCGACAACCCGAACTTTTTTCTCTTTCCTAATTAATGATCAATATTTAAAATTTTAGTTATTGCCTTTCAGCAAACTCAAAACTTGAAACTGAGAAATGTTCGCATTTGAGAAGTTTACTTTATTTCAATGAGTCGATAAATAATCCGGATGCATTTTGGGGCTTTGAATGCAATTATGTTAATCCGAACCGAAAATTTGATTGTCCGAAAAAACCACCTTATAGACGTATGGGAGAATACGTAGAAGGAGTGTGAGTGAGAAATTTCTTTTGAGACGTTCTTCTCTGCTTTTGTATTAGCTTTGTTCCAACCACAGTTTGAAACTCTGGAGCATGCTCAGAAGGATTTGGACCTCAAAATTGACGTACGAATCGTTTGTCCGTCAAATCTGAAGTCCAAATCCTTCTGCGCATGCTCCAGAGTTTCAAAAAATTTCAAACTGCGGTTGGAACAAAGCTATTATTTCTTCTTTTCTTATAGGACTGGTGGTAAATATGAAGTTATTACAAACGCTGAATATCCGTTTGGTAAAGGAGTACCAAAGAATATTGAAGCAACGACGTTGCCTCCAGCGACGACAAAAGTGGCTACGGAAGCAACAACGACAGCTACGAAGCCAACGACGAAAGCTGCAACTACGACTACGAAGCCGACAACGACGAAAGCAACAACGACGACTAAGAAGCCGACAACGACGAAAGCAACACGACGACATGAAGCCGACACGACGACTAAGAAGCCGACACGACGAAAGCAACAACGACGACTATGAAGCCAACAACGACGAAAGCAACAACGACGACTATGAAGCCAACAACGACGACTAAGAAGCCAACAACGAAAGCAACAACGACGACTATGAAGCCGACAACGACGAAAGCAACAACGACTATGAAGCCAACAACGACGACTAAGAAGCCGACAACGACGAAAGCAACAACGACGACTATGAAGCCAACAACGACGACTAAGAAGCCAACAACGACGAAAGCAACAACGACGACTAAGAAGCCGACACGACGAAAGCAACAACGACGACTATGAAGCCAACAACGACGAAAGCAACAACGACGACTAAGAAGCCAACAACGACGACTAAGAAGCCAACAACGACGAAAGCAACAACGACGACTATGAAGCCAACAACGACGACTATGAAGCCAACAACGACGACTATGAAGCCAACAACGACGACTAGAAGCCAACAACGACGACTAAGAAGCCGACAACGACGAAAGCAACAACGACGACTATGAAGCCAACAACGACGAAAGCAACAACGACAACTAAGAAGCCGACAACGACCACAATGAAGCCAACAACGACGACTACGAAGCCAACAACGACGAAAGCAACACGACGACTAGAAGCCAACAACGGCGAAAGCAACCACGACGACCAAGAAGCCGACAACGTCGAAAGCAACAACGACGACTAAGAAGCCGACAACGACGAAAGCTACGACTACGACTACGAAGCCAATACGATAATGACGAAAGCTACAACGACAACGCCGAAGACAACCACAAGAACGACGAAAGCTACAACGACAACCCGAAGCTAACAACGACAACGACGAAAGCTACAACTACGACTTCGAAACCAACAACGATGAAAGTTCAACTACGACAACGCTGCCAACAACGACACTGACGAAAGCTACGACGACAACGCCGAAAATAACAACGACAATACCGAAAGCTACGACGACAACGCCGAGAATAACAACGGCAATGACGAAAGCAGCAACTCGGACTATAAAGCCAACAACCTCTACGACGAAACCAAAAACTAAGAAAGGAACAACGAAGCCTAAGAAAGGAACAACGAAGCCTAAGAAAGACGAAGCCTAAGAAAGCAACGACGATGATTACGAAGCCAACAACTGCGAAAGCAAGGAAGAAGACTACGAAAGCAACAATTACGACTACAAAACCAAAAACTACGAAAGCAACAAAGACGACTAGGAAACCAATAACTGCGAAAGAACAACGAAGCCTAAGAAAGCAGCAACTACGACGAGGAAAGCGACTCTACCAACTCTGAGTACTCCGAGGAAAGGAAACACATTTTCCATTCATTCGTCAGTTACATCATATGGGTACGTGACAGCCGGGGGAATGGTGACGGCTGGGAAATCGGCTAAAAACGCAAAATTAAAGTAATAAAATCACTCTGTAACCTTAAAATTAATAAAATAACACACGCTAATAAATAGATAAACGCGATTGAAATCACAAGATTTCTGAGTTTCAAATAAAACGTTAAAATTGACTATTTTATTTGGGTGATTTGCCTCAAAGGGTACATTATTCTTTTAACTTAGAACCAGCAGAAGTAAAAAAATTACTTACTTTCTTTTTGCGTTGTATTGAGTAGTTCAAATACGTTCCCATAGATCGTAGCTCTTGCAAGACGAGTAAAACCGTAGTTCTTTCCAAGGGTTTTTAGGGCTAAAAAAGTTATGCCACGAAATGCGATGAAAAATGAGATTTACGGCCCGAAAAAAGCTCATAAATCAAGCAAAAGGTAGGTTTTTTGGACAAAAATTATAAACGTCAATTCAATTTATTTATTTACGGTAAAAAAAAATTATAAAAAAAGAGAATAAGTTAGATTATAAATTTAAAATGCGAAGGCAGCGGGATATGGAAAGGGCGCTACGCCCGTTCCGAAAGGATGGAGGTGCGGTAGCGGCGCTGGAGCAACCGGAACAGGAGCGGACCGAAATGCGAACGGTGCAGGAACGACTGGAGCTGGAAGTGGCGCTGTATAAGCAGCCAAAGGTGCCGCCGGAACCAAAGGAGCCACCAAAGCATTATGATTCCTCGCCACAACCTGTGAACTGTGTGACGTCACAATCGGTTCAGCTGCTATCGGTAAAGGAGCAGCTCCCAAAGCTAAAGGAACCGGTCCGAAACTCGGCGCTCCGTAAACTACGGCAAAAGCGAACGCGAAAACAACCTAAAAAATAATTGAACAAATGTACCTTCAAGGTTTATTGAACTTACCAGTTGAGAATACATTTTTTGATTTGTTCTCAAAGTTGTAAGTCTCGTCAATTTATAGTTAAAGGAACCCCTCTTAAAAATTCTATTTTACGTGAATGGAATGCAGATTTGGCACAAAGACGCAATGAAACGGTCATCGAATAAATTATTTTGAGTAGAACGGTTTCTTCATATGTTATACAACAAAACGGTTATTCCGCATGGAAATTGAAGAATCCAGCGCCATTTTAGCATTGAAATTCCAGGCAAGAAAATCGAGGAAAACGTCGGAAAATCCTGGGTCAAATCCGGCTTTTCAGAAAGAAAAGAAAACCAGGAAAATCCTGATTGAAGTGTGCAAAATCAAAGTTTGAGACCCACTTTCGAAAACCATCTGTCGAGAGTATTTCAATACAATTATTGTCTAATTTAAAATGAAAATACTGTTAGGTGTATTAAAACTTGTTTAAAAATGTCAAAACCGATGACGTCATATTCGTCGAAATGGACGTGTTGAAAACGTCCATCTTTTCTCGATAGGGGGGCCGCTATCAACGAATTTCAACTTCCCGTTTGGGCCATTCATACGTCATAGCGCGCCATCCCGAATTTCCCTCTCGTCTCTTTTCCTAAACTGTTTCGAAGGCCGTGGACTGTATAATAAAAATAAAAATAAAATATGTTTTTCTTATTATTCTTATTGTATTTCATGTCAATATCATGTTCCCGATATCTGTCTTAAAGGCTGAGTCACGTGAAAACGTTTTTGCCATTTCAGTACTTTTAACTAACAAGAAGTTATTGTGATACCCTCCACATCGGGTTTTTGGGAGACCCCGGAGGGTCAAATTGATCCTTACCGATCTCAACTTTGTCTGTGGTGCCGTCCGGCCGTCCATCCGTAGCATTTTTTTCCGGAAAACTTACGGCCACAGTTTTGAAACGATTTTCACCAAATTTTCACAAAAAATTCCTTAGTCGGAGAACAAGGATGTAAAGAGGGCGATTTTCGAATTTCGAAAAATGGCGGAGATATGCACGTTTGACATTTAACTGCGCTGCTGCTGAGCCTTTGGTCCGATTTTCACCAAATTTTCACCAAATACTACTTATATTTTTTACGAATTTTCGGTGTAAAAAAATTGTCTCTTTTTAATTATTAGGTGTACAAAATGAAACTCGGCTAAAATCTACAAAATTCAAATTTACCCTGTGGCTGAGTTTCATTTTGTACACCTAATAATAAAAATTGTAGGAAATTTATTTCTATAAATTTGTACTTAATTATTTTTTTCTAGGATGCACCATTTTCGGAAAATAATTTTTTTTAAATAATTTATCTTGAAAACAGTGCGTCCTAGAGAAAAAATGAATAGAACAAAAATTAAAGAGAATTGAATTTCCAACAGATTTTATTTAGTGCATTTTTTCAATATCTGTAACGGTTTACGATTTACAAGCCTTTAAAAATTAACCTTCTTAATGGTTATACTTCAATAACCTTCTTACACGGAGAAGGTCAACTTTTGATGGACTTTAACGCCTAAAATGTTCAAAATTTTGAAAAAATGATCTACTAGGTGTAAATGAAACTCGGCTAAAATCTACAAAATTCAAATTTACCCTGGGGCTTTGTACACCTAATATCATTTTGTTAGTAGGGAGGAATTTCATACTTCCACCCGTTACGAGACGCACATCCCTAGGCCAAAGAACCCATTATTTCTACCTTGATACTTCAAAAAAATAAATTCGAAAAAAAATTTACAAAATTTTTTGAAAAAAAAAAAACTTCCCCCTCCGTTATACTTCTCTCTCCCTTTATACTTCCCCTTCACACTCCCTCCGTTACTTCCCTCCGTATACTTCCCCTCCTTATACTTCCCCCTCCCGTATGCTTCCCTCCGTTATACTTCCCCTCCCTTATACTTCCCCCTCCTATATTGTTCCTTCTCTTTAAGGAAGTTCCCGTCGGGCCAGCTCCAGACTAGTACTTTTTTATTATCTTCAAAAGAATTTTGTTACCCTCGATAGATGGTTTTTGGAAAAGTAAATAGGACGAAATTCAAAAAGTAGGTTTCCCAGATAAACCAAGAAAACCAAAAAATTTAAAGAACCCGGTGGTTTTTATGGCAAAAAAAAAAAAAAAAAAAAAAACACAAATATTTTTGTAAAAAGTAGGTTTCTCGCCAAAGAAAACCTCCAAAAGTCCGTTAAAAAGGAGGTTTATCGGCAAAGAAACTACGAAAAACTTCAAAAATTTAGGAAAATCCGTTAGAGGGAGGTTTTTTTGGCCGAAAACCGAAGAAAACGTCAAAAGTGTCCTGTAAAAATGAGGTTTGGTGGTGGAAAAATGAAAAATGGGGTTTTTCCCCTAAAGTGTGTCAGCTATAGGGTCTCCTTTCTTGAAAAAACGTGTAAAAACACCAAAAATTGGGGAAAATGGCTACTAGGCCAAAAGATCGATGGAAAACCCCCAAAAAAGTTATAAAAGCTTTCTATGTCTAGTCCTTTCGTTTATTTTAGACCCCGAACACCCTAAATACGTCGACAATACGTTTAAGAGTGACCACCATAACGGAAGAACGGTTCAAACCGATGAAGCGACAAAGCAACCCCTTTTCAACTCAATGACGTCACAATGAGGACGACACCTCACAAAAACTGAATAAAGGAATCATAAAAAAACTGATTATCCTGTTTAGAATTTCTCAAGGGCTTTCTTATCATAAAGAGGGTCTTAAGGAGTTGTCAACATCATTAAGAACAGGGCTAAAAATGTGGCCATAAAAATGAATTTTTTTTATTTAATTTTTCATTTATGAAGTCTAAAATAAAGGAAAGGTCGTGTACAATGGGAACGTGATTGTGTCACGCGGACAAAGTTCATCCTGATCCCGTGATTTTCTGGGAGGAATCGATGAATTAAAATCGCTTATCGTGTTCCGACACGTGAAATCCGACACGTGAAATCTGAGGAACTTATGAAACGTGAGGCGGAGTAATGACGAAGGCGACCCAATAACGGAAGGAATTTTTTTTTATAAACCGTCGTTTAGCCTAATTTTTTTTGCCACCCCTATTAAAAATAAAAAAGGTGGTTCTTTTTGGGCAAAAAATAGAGTAAAACGTCGGCAATCCGGTACAATTAAGAAAGGATTTTTTTTAAACAACAAACCTAGAAAAAAGTCCAAAAATGTGTGAGGAAAACCTATAAAAACTGAGAAATCCAATAGAGGGAGGTTTTTTTTTTGCCGAAAAATGTAAAAAAGAGCTTCAAAAGTCCAAAAAAACGCTGAAAAATCAGGTTAAAAAACCTTCCTTCCTGTAAAAGGAGGTTTTTCGGCATAAACAATAGATTATTTGTCCAAAAAACCAGGAAAACTCATAAAAAGTCCAAAAAAGGAGGTTTTCCAGCCAAAAAGCTCATAAAACTGTAGTGAAAAAGGTAAATAGAGATTCTTATCACAACTATCCGATAAAAACATGGTAGAGGGAGATTATTTCGCCAAAATTTAGAAAAGCTTCCTAAAAAACTAGGAAATACGATTTTAACCATATTTTTTGGACAAGTAATCGGGAAGCGTTGGAAAATCCGCTGGAAAAAATGCTTACCAACTATCGTTGATTGTCGGGGGCAAAAAGATGAGGAGAAACTCCAAAAATTCGGTAAAAATAATTTTTTTTTCCGCCCAAAAACCGAAGGGGACTTCAATTATTTAATTAATTAATTAATAATATTATTATTTAAATTCAGGCTTTGCACCCTGAAAAATTGAGGAAAAGTCCAAAAATCCAATTAAAAAATGTTTTCTTGGACGATAAACCGAAGAATTCGAAAACCGGACCCGCCTGACCTGGCGGTATTGCGGTATGGTATATCCTAAGCGCCGTACTTATAAAAAATCATGAATTCGGTAACCAAAGTCGGGGAAAACGAAAGGTTTTTCAATTTTCTTTTTGGAAAAAGGCTAAATTTAGATAGAGACTTAATCATTTAATTCTCTTATTTTGTTCTAAACTTAGCGACTTCCGGACTAATTTTTCGGTCTACATTTAAATACCTCCGGTGAAGTTAAATTGATGAAAAAGTCTCTACTTCCTAAAAAACTTTCGAATCCTTCTTTTCGGGTTCAAAGACCGTTTCATTATTCGGGATTTCGGCGGATTCAAATCGTGCTTTGGGTCTGAAAGACCATTGGTAAGCCCCTTGGATTTCAGGAGGTGTCGCGTCTTGATTGGCATCAATTGCCGCCTTAAACCGTTCGTAATTTATTGAATCATTAGCCGCACCTTCAACCTAGAAGCCACCTTTTGTCCCAACGAAGAGCAACGACCTCATCTATTACCAGACAAAAATTTAGATCTTTTGAAAATTTCATATTTTTATTTATAGAACGAAAAGGATTAAGCAATCAGCAATTTGAAGATCTCCTAAAATAGATTGAACAATGGTGTATTTTAAGGGGTAGTCCGAGGGTCCGAATTACCTAATTTGACGATAAAAGCCTAACAAAATTAGTCTCAAAGACACACCATCTTTAAACTTCACAATAAGTTACCTAATCACTTGAGGTAACCAGGGTTGTGCAAGGTTATCGTAACGAGCAATTTATATCCATTCTTACTGAGTAAAAATAATTTCAACTTTTTTTTTTTGTCAAAGAAGTTTAATTTTATTTTGTGGGTTTTTCGGGCGTTTTTCTGGGTTTTTGGCTTAAAAAAATTCAGTTCCTTCGGTTTTTAGGCCAAAAAACCTCTCTCTCAGATTCTCTAATGTTTACTTCGGTTTTTTGCTCAAAAAAACTCCTTTGGTTCTTGTGGGTTTACGATACAAAACAACGCGCAGGCGCGAGACGATACGCGCATGCGTGTATTTTAGTTTCCGCGTGTTTTCAAAAATTCATCGATGGCTTTGCCAAGTCCAAAAAAAGGATGGCCTGAAAATCTGAAAACTGAAAATCCGGTAGAGAGAGGTTTTTTGGCAAAATCTAGGAAAAAGTCCTAAAAATGCTGGGAAATGCGTGTTAAAATCGTACATGTGTGTTTACGATACCAGAACAACGCGCATGCGCGAGCTTTCTCGTGTTTTTTAGTTCCCCGGGTTTTTTTCTAAATTTTTTTCCCCCTCTCCAAACGAGCTTTTCCTGCGAGAGAATAAAAAATTAGCCCCCTCCTTTATCAAACGAGTTCTTTGCGAGAGGAAAAATAAAAGTTTGAATTTAGGCAAATCAAATTTTTGAAAAAATGCGGGAACTAAGAATACGCGCAGGCGCGAGCCTACGAGTCAACGCGCATGCGTGTTGTTTTGGTATCGTAAATTCACATGTACCGAGGTTTTTTTTTGCCATAAAACGATGAGAACGCAGAAAAGTCGAGATGGAGGTTTTTGGCGTGAAAACTGAGGAAAAGCCATCAAAAGTTCTGTAAAAATGAGGTATTTTTGCCCAAAAACTTGGAAAACCCCAAAAAAGTCCTTAAAAGAATAAGAGGCTATAACAACAAACTGGAAAATCACGATGCTTTAGGGCGAGGAAGTGCTAAAAAGTAAAAAAACATTGTTATCAGGGCTGTAGAATTTTTTGTGAAAGCTGTTTTTCTGGAAAGAATTGTAAATTAGGACGATTTCAATAATGAAGGTGTTGATAGGGTAGAAGGGTGATATTGTTTTGATGGGAGGGTGGGAGTCTGCAAGGGGCGGCCGTCATAGGGGCGGTGGGGCGGCGCAGACATAAAAGGGAGCGGAAGAGGTTGAAATGAATCAGAGTCATGCCAGAACCGGATCTAAGAGGTGCTCGGCTCTTCCGATCGGTCGGTCGCCGTCTCGCCAAACAAGACGAAGAAGATTCAGCGGATTCCGAAACGAGTACAGATTCAGGCGGTTCGAATTCGCAGCAACAAGGGAACACACTACGGCGTATGATGGCCTCATTAAGTATAAGATCGCCGAACAAATCATCCTCCAGACGTATCCTCCGTCAACCCATCACCTACACCTACATGAAAGGAATGTCCGGCCTCCCGACCATCAGAGTCCCCAAAGCGGGTTCGATGAGACAGTGACAAGGTGAAGTGTCCGTTGAGCAGTTCGCGTACCCTCCCGTCAACTTCCATAGGAAAAGCTGCGGCGACTGCAGCTCGACAAGCAACGCACCGACGACATCGCAGAGCTTCAGACACGCCAACGCGTTGTCCATTCCAGGCGAAAATCCCGAAGCTCCCAGACCCAGAATCAAACGTTCAATGTCCTTATTCAGACGGAAAGATAGCGAACCGAATCCTCATCTTCAGCCTTTCACGCCGAGGAGAGAAAAAAAGCGGTCAACGGACACATCGAAACCAACCGGTTAAATATCTACAAAAAAAAACTCAGTGAAGTTTCATAATCTGAACTTTTTTAAGCACCAGCTGTTGCTTTTAACTAGAAATCTAGAAAAATTTGGACGAAAAAAAAGAAAAAGTGGGAAATTGCAAAACTCATCTTTAAAGGCGCCATTTTCTCTGATAAAATTTGTTCCAACAGCAGTTTGAAACTGAAGGATTTCAGTCGTCAAATCGTTTGTACGTCAAATCTGAAGTCATCTGACGTCAAATTAGACGTGCAAACCCATCTACGCCTGCTCCAGAAGTTTCAAACAGCGGTTGGAACTAAACTATTATTTTTCAAGCCAAAATGGCGCGTTTTGCATGAGGACTGATTAGGTATTAATTTTTTTTTTTTTAAGAAAAAAAGTGAATTTTAAGGTTTAAAGAGAACTTAAGTCTAGCTATTTTAGCCTGTAAAAAAGGAGTTTTGTGCTTCAAATTTTTAACTCCTTTGTAGTTTTTATTTTTATTTTCTAACACCAAAATTTGTTGATAAATTTAAGTTTTTTTAAAAAAGTTGTTGTAGAAAGACCTAGTTATGATAAGAAAATGTAATAATTATGTGTGTAAATAAAATATATTATTTATAAATAAAAAATGTCTTTTTCTTATTAGCAAAAAGTCGAACGTTTTTTGAGCCCAGGGGCTTTGGCCATATTGCCGTGGCGCTCTTCTTCAAGAACTTTCCCAAAGGGAAGATATTCAATTAATCTCCATGGATGATTTTTGGGAGACCCCTTTCAAGAAGAAGTGGTCTTTACCGAAGGATGTCTGTGGTGCAGGCCGCCAGCTTTATCCGGAATACTTTAGCTTTGTTCCAACCGCAGTTGAATTATAGCTTTGTTCCGCAGTTTGAAACTACTGGAGCATGCGCAGAAGGATTTGCACGTCTAATTTGACGTCAGATGACTTCAGGTTTGACGGACAAACGATTTGAACGACGTCAATTTTGATGTCCAAATCCTTCTGCGCATGCTCCAGGAGTTGTTTTTATTTTTTAGGATATTTTAAGTGTAAAATAATAAAATTGATATTTCTTGAGAATTTGAGAAATGGGGGAAATTTTGTCCATCTTGGATAGGCCTTCTTATATAATTATTAATTAATTAAAATAAAAAAATTGGAAGATTTTGCGTCATAAAATTTCAAAAGTGAAGTGTCCGTAAGTTTCTTTTCATTTTTTGGACGTTCGCCAATGAATGGATGGGGAGGGGTGTTTTGAGGAAGAAGAACCCAGTGACCCAGTTTTGGAGGTCAACGCCACGTGTGAGATCATAACGATGACGTCAATGTACACGTGTCTACCTCCACCCCTTCCGCTAGGGGGTTTGAACCCTTTCCATTCATCCCTTTTTGGGTCAATCCTCTTGAAAATCTTCTCAATGAGGTCGACGTGGAGCCGGCTTAAGACTCCGAAATATTTTTAACCTATTTTATAACTAATTTTAAAATGAAATAATTATACCCAATGATGGAGCTTGATGGCGGACTGGTTAGTAGGAGAAAACGGATGTTTTGGGGAAGAAAGGGCAGAAAATCGCTTTAAAAAATGGACGTTTTTGTCTGAGAAAATGTAAAGAAATTTTGAAACGCCAAAATAGATTTTTTGACCCGGGGGGGGGGGGGGGGGGATTGCGGACTTAGTACTTTACGGCCACAGTTTCAACCCTTATACTTCCCCCTCCGTTATACTTCCCCCTCTTTATACCTCCCCTCTATATGCTCCCCCCTGCCTGGCTAAGTAGAGGCGATTTCCCGACTTCTGGTCTACAAACATCCGAGCATTTAACAACCTTTTTAAACAGGTTTTAAGTCATTTTCCTATGATTCCAGGTCTAGAAACACCCGTTTTATAAGTTATCGGGCGTTTAACATCTTTTATACCTGGTTTTTAGCCATTTTCGTAGATCCTCCGGTGTAGAAACCCGATTTATTTGGCGTTGAGGCTTGGCGTTGAGGCGTTGAAATTTCTTTTGCCGTTTTTTGAGTCGTTTTTGTCGATTTTCTGGCGTAGAAACACCCGTTTATACAGTTTCCAGGCGTTAAACATCTTTTTACCGGGTTTTTGCTCCTTTTCTCCATTTCTGGTAGAAAACCCGTTTTATTTGGCGTTCCAGCGTTAACATCTCTTATCGGGTTTTTGGTCATTTTCTTCAATTTTCTGGTGTAGAAACACCCGTTTAATCTTGTTTCAGGCGTTAAACATCTTATACCGGGTTTTGGTCCTTTTCCCTCAATTCGTGTAGAAACACCCGTTTAATTTGTTCAGGCGTTAACATCTCTTTTCGGGTTTGCTCCTTTTCCTCCATTATCTCGACTAGAAAACCCGTTATTTGGCGTTCAGGCGTTAAACATCTCTTTTATCGGGTGTTTGGTCATTTCTTTCAATTTCTGGTGTTGAAACACCCGTTTCTCAGGTTCAGGCGTTAAACATCTTTTTTCGGGTTTTTGCATTTCCTCATTAGCTCGACTAGAAAAGCCCGTTTATTTGGCGTTCAGGCGTTAAACATCTTTATCGGGTGTTTGGTCATTTCTTCAATTTTCTGGTGTAGAAACACCCGTTTAATCAGGTGTACAGGCGTTAAACATCTTTTATCGTTTTGGTCCTTTTCCTTCCATTCGCTCGACCAGAAAAACCCGTTTATTTGGTGTGAAGGCGTTAAATCTCTTTATCGGGATTTTGGTCATTTTCTTCATTTTCTGGTGTAGAAAACACCCGTTTAATCTTGTTTCAGGCGATAAACATCTTTTATCGGGTTTTGGTCATTTCCTCTTCGCTCGACTAGAAAAACCCGTTTAATTTGGCTTTCAGGCGTTAACATCTCTTTTCGGGTTTGTCATTTTCTCATTCTCGTAAAACCCTTTTTTTTCTTTTATCGCGTTTATTTTTCAGGCTAAAACATCTCTTATCGGGTGTTTGGTCATTTTCTTTAATTTTTCTGGTGTTGAAACACCCGTTTCTACAGGTTTCAGGCGTAAACATCTTTTTTACCGGGTTTTTGCTACTTTCCTCAAGCTCGACTAGAAAGCCCGTTTATTTGGCGTTCAGGCGTTAAACATCTCTTTTATCGGTGTTTGGTCATTTTCTTTAATTTTCTGGTGTTGAAACACCCGTTTCTACAGGTTTCCAGGCGTTAAACATCTTTTTACCGGGTTTTTGCTACTTTTCCTCCATTAGCTCGACTAGAAAAGCCCGTTTAATTGGCGTTCAGGCGTTAAACATCTCTTTTTTCGGGTGTTTGGTCATTTTCTCAATTTTCTGGTGTAGAAACACCCGTTTAATTTGTTCCAGGCGTAAACATCTTATGAGTATTTGGTCCTTTTCCTTCATTCGCTTGACCAAAAAACCCGTTTTATTTGGCAGGCGTTAAATACCTCTTTATCGGGTTTTTGGTCATTTTCAATTTTCTGGTGAGAAACACCCGTTTCTACAGGTTTCCAGGCGTTAAACATCTTTACCGGGTTTACTTTCCTCCATTAGCTCGTAGAAAAGCCCGTTTTTATTTGGCGTTTCAGGCGTTAAACATCTCTTTATTGGGTTTTGGTCATTTTCTTCAATTTTCTGGTGTAGAAACACCCGTCTAACAGGTTTCCAGGCGTTTAAACATCTTTTTACGGGTTTTTGCTATTTCCTCCATTAGCTCGACTGAAAAGCCGTTTTATTTGGCGTTCAGGCGTTAACATCTCTTTATGGGTGTTTGGTCATTTTCTTCAATTTTCTGGTGTAGAAAACACCCGTTTAATCTTGTTTCCAGGCGATAAACTCTTTTTACCGGTATTTGTCCTTTTCCTTCATTCGATTGACCAGAAAAACCCGTTTAATTTGGCTTGAAGGCGTTAAATACCTCTTTTCGGGTTTTGGTCATTTTTCTCAATTTTCTGGTGTAGAAACACCCGTTAATCAGGTGTACAGGCGTTAAACTCTTTTATACCGAGTTTTTTGTCCTTTTCCTCCATTCGCTCGACCAGAAAAACCCGTTTTATTTGGCGTGAAGGCGTTAAATCTCTTTATCGGTTTTGGTCATTTTCTTCAATTTTCTGGTGTAGAAACCCGTTTAATCAGGTGTCCAGCGTTAAACATCT
>JACGAQ010001844.1:0-50658 GCA_014119065.1 Orius insidiosus | reverse complement strand
ACATCTTTTTACCGGGTTTTCGGAAATTTTCGTCGATTTTCTGCCATGAAAAACCCGTTTTATGAGGTGTTCGGGATTTTAATCTCTTTTATCGATATTTGGGTCGTTTATCAGGTGTTTGGGATATTTAACATCTTTCTTTACCGGCTTTGAGTCGTTTTCGTCTTTTTTCTGGTGTAGAAACACCCGTTAAACGGGTGAACGGGTGTTTAAACATGTTTTGGGTTGTTTTCCTCAATTTTCTGGTTTACAAACATCCGTTTTTCTGGTGTTTTAACATTTTTTTACCGGTTTTATGTCTTTTTCATCGATTTTCTGGTGTAGAAGCACCCGTTAAACCGGGAGAACGGGTGTTAAACACGTTTTGGGTTTTTTCCTCAATTTTCTGGTTTATAAACATCCGTTTTTCGGGTTTTCGGGTGTTTAACATCTTTTTACCGGTTTTTTTGAGTCGTTTTCAACGATCTTCTGGTTTGTAAACATCTGTTTTTTCGGGTGAACGGGTGTTAAACATTTTGGGTTGTTTTCCTCTATTTCCTGGTTTATAACATCCGTTTTCGGGTTTTCGGGTGTTTTAAACATCTTTTTTACCGATTTTTGAGTCGTTTCATCGATTTTCTGGTTTGTAAACATCAGTTTTTTCGGGTGAACGGGTGTTAAACAAGTTTTGGGTTGTTTTCCTCTATTTCCTGGTTTACAAAAATCCGTTTTCGGGTGTTTTAACATCTTTTTTACCGATTTTTGAGTCGTTTTCATCGATTTTCTGGTTTGTAAACATCAGTTTTTCGGGGTGAACGGGTGTTAAACATGTTTGGGTTGTTTTCCTCTATTTCCTGGTTATAAACATCCGTTTTCGGGTTTTCGGGTGTTTTAACATCTTTTTACCGATTTTTGAGTCGTTTTCATCGATTTTCTGGTTTGTAAACATCATTTTTTTCGGTGAACGGGTGTTAAACAAGTTTGGGTTGTTTTCCTCTATTTCCTGGTTTACAAAAATCCGTTTTCGGGTGTTTTAACATCTTTTTTACCGATTTTTTGAGTCGTTTTCATCGATTTTCTGGTTTGTAAACATCAGTTTTTTCGGGTGAACGGGTGTTAAACATGTTTTGGGTTGTTTTCCTCTATTTCCTGGTTTATAAACATCCGTTTTCGGGTTTCGGGTGTTTTAACATCTTTTTTACCGGGGTTTTGACCGTTTTTGACGAATAAGTTTTCCGTTCAAATATTATGACGTCATGTCCTAATCAAATCTATTGCATCCAGCTGATCCAAATATACTCTCTCTCCTTCGCAATTCGAAGATTTTACATTTTTGCCCCAAAGCAAAGTACCAGAACCTCTTGTCTGATTTCAACTGCACTAAATAGCAGATGCCCTCAAATGAACTTTTCCAAATCTACAGCCCGCAATACACTCATGTCATACTGGTATGCAGCTTCTTTCTCCTTATTCTTTTAATCCACCGACTAAAAACTACGTTTATCAAAAACCTTCAATTAAATTTAAGTAATAAGAGGCCATAAACTTCCGATGACAGGATTACTGTTGCGTTTTAGTAATTACTAATTATTCTTCCCTCATAGCGAAGGCTTCCTCGTTTTTTTTCTTATGTTCCAGAAGCCAATTCGTACTTTGAAATAGCTCATTAAAATTGAGGATTCCGCTCGTTTGATATTAAAGGGCGTGCGTTCTCCATACACGGCTCTCTATTATTGAACTGGAATATGAGGGCCAAACGTAAAGTCATCCTATTTACGACCTAGAGCCATTTATGGGAGGTGTTCTCAGACATGTAATAATAAAGATCCCAAGGTTTAATAAAACAGTTTTTTTTTCTTTTGTCCCTTTCTCCCAATGCTTAAGTGATATCGTTTTCGGTTATTCGTTAAGTTTAAATTATCTCGATACCTAAAATGGTATTGCAGAAGAAGGTCTAGAAGTGAAAGAATCCTATCAAATGGCCTCTTAAAAAGAAGCTATTCCGCCCCATGTCTAGGATGGGCGATATATATCGATATATTTGTGCCGATATATCGGTCTTTCGAGTATATCGGAGGTTCCGATATCATTTGATATGTATTTTTTTTCCAAATACCTATGACCGTCCGTTTTACGTCAATTTGGGTCAAAAAACACGACTTTATTTTGAATATAAATTATGCATGAACGCAAATTTAATAGATAATCGCATGCGGAAATTTTGACCAAAAATCGCCATTTTTAATGCATTTTTCAAAGTTTTTGTCTAAGAAACAATCGTTTGACTGGATTTTCTGGCGTTTTTTTTTTTTTACGATGTTCTCGTCCAGAATAACATTTTATGGAATTTTTCACCTAAAAACACCTATTTCACCGGATTTTTGGTATTTTTCCTCGATATTTTCACCAAGGCTCCAGAGAACTTCTACTTTTTAAGTTTTTTGGGCGAAAATCGTCGGAGTTATTAGTGTATATTTCAGGTATTTTTACATTTGCATATTATATGGCATACAGGGTCTGATCCAGAAGTAGTAGGACTGATTTTCTGTAGCGCGAACGGAGCGTCGTAGGGGGGAGCGGCTTTTTGGATGTTGTTCAGGAGACATTGGGAGCACCTCATATTTTTTTCAGCCGCTTGGGGGCAGTAGTTGAGACAGTATGTAAGTTCCTGTGAACCTCTACAGTGTGACCTCGTCGAAGCCCGAGATGGAGAGAAATAATTATAGGACTAATGGCTATTAAAAAAAACTAAGCCGTGAGGTAAAAAATTCTTAATAATCTTCAAAAAACACCCTTCCGCTTCGCTACACAGCTTATAACGCCTTTTCCATTCATCAAACGCCTTGGAGAAGTCTTCTGGGATGGTGTTCAGAACCTCGGTCGTAGCGTCTTGAACCTCCTGGATTGACCCGTAACGGTGTCCTTTCTTCGTCCTGACTTCTCTCCGCCGCCCCGGACTTTTTCCTGTTCCCCCGAGTGAAAAGAGTTCTGAAAGAACATCGTTACGGGTCATCCAGAGGAGGTTCAAGACGCTACGACCGAGGTTCTGAACACCATCCCAGAAGACTTCTCCAAGGCGTTTGATGAATGGAAAAAGCGTTAAAAGCTGTGTAGCGAAGCAGAAGGGTGTTATTTTGAAGATTATTAAAGAATTTTTTACCTCACGGCTTTAGTTTTTTTAATAGCCATTAGTCCTATAAATTATTTCTCTCCATCTCGGGCTTCGACGAGGTCACACTGTAGAGGTTCACAGGAACTTACGTACTGTCTCAACTACTGCCCCCAAGCGGCTGAAAAAAATATGAGTGTGCTCCCAAATGTCTCCTGAACAACATCCAAAAAGCCGCTCCCCATTACGACGCTCCGTTCGCGCTACAGAAAATCAGTCCTACTACTTCTGGATCAGACCCCGTATTTCGTCTATTTTTTGCGCATTAAAAGTCCAATAATAATGAAGGTCGGGGTTTTTCTTGGCGGGGCGGAACGCTACCGCGTTCCTAAATAATACTTTCCTCCGATATATCTATATATATCGATATATTTCTTTCGATATATCGGTTGACCGATATATCGATATACAGGGTGTCCGGAAACATGGCATACGTCTGGAGAGCGTTAAAAAGTGGTTTTATGAAAAAAAGTTAAATGTAAACCCCCTCAATTTAAATCAAAGAATTTGATGGTGTAGTTAAAATGCGCCTGGATATACAGGTGTCCCAGACACAACCTAACTTCGTTATTTCAAATAAGAACCCCTATTTTTTATTTCAGATTCGTAATCTACGCAAAATTTCAAGTAGATTTGACTATTTTGAGACCATTTTCGACAACTTTAAAAAATGTCAAATTTTAGCGTTTTTGCGCTAAAATCCGTTAAAATTGACCTAGGAGACTCGTTTTTTTTTTTATTCCGCTTATTTTTGTCCGAAGATTTATCACGAATTCATGCTTCTTCACGTTCTGCATCACGAGATGTCGTCGCTAACTTCCTTTTTCAAATTAAAACCCCAATTTTTTATTTCAGAAATGAAAAGTAGAGCATTTTTCAAGAACTTTTTCTTTTAGTCCGAAATCGCTATCTCCATTATTGAAGGAGCTACAGTGGTTTATTAACTTAACTTTTTAATTAAAGGTTAACTTTTTAACGGCCGGTTAAATTTTTGCCCTTTACTTGGTGTTTTCCGAGCTGGGTCCCGAGTGGTCTAGCTGGGTCCCGTGACCTGTTGAGGGGAGTACTAACTGGGTCCGAGGAATTTCAGAGGGTTATACTAGCTGGGTCCCGATGGTGGACCTTTTGCAATGGGTGCAGTAGTCGCAGAATCAAACAAATTTGTATACTTTTTTCCTTTCACACCCCCTGGACCCCAAAACCACCCTTAACTCAAAAATTTATACATTTGGTGAATCGGCTGCTTGAATCAGACCAGCAGTTAACGTACTGAAACATATGATTTAAATTAAGAAAGTGAGTTAAAAGAATAAATCTGTTGAAGAAACACGAATTTTTAAATATTCTTAACATTTGGTGTCAGAAGTGTATCAGAATCCTACGCCATGGATGAAAATCGGTCAGGTTCGTCAACGGGTTCGTCAACGGGTTCACCATGGTCGTCGACTTGGCGATCTTCGCCATCGCCTATTCCACCGCCTATTCCCCCACGTCAAAATCTCCGTCCTCCCCTACGTCCGGCACCCCCACGTCTCAATCCTCCTTCCCCTCCACCACTAACGGTAAGGCCAAAACTGGTCGAATACGATGGGTCCTCTCCTTGGGAAGACTACGCAGACCATTTCCACTTCGTGTCCGCTGCTTACGGCTGGTCGGAACAAGAACAAGGCTATATGTTGGCATCTGTGCTCAGAGGACCAGCGGGAATGGTTTTGCGTTTCGCCAACCCGAATAATGTGACATTCTCGGAATTATCGTGTTTGTTATCGTCGCGATTCGGTGGACAGTCGCAACGTGGGTTTTACTTTCGTCGGTTACAGACGAGACGTCAACTCAAGGAAGAGTCTGTTATCGTTTTTGCAGCTGCTTTAGCTCTTGCCTTCAGAGCCTTCCCGGCAGCTCAAGACATTGCAGAGCTGCAAGTGGTCCCTATCTTTTTGAACGGCCTAAGGGATCCTGAAGTGCGCCGGTTGACTCTAGCTTGCGCACCGACAACTATGGCCGAAGCTATGGCTAAAGCATCATTCTTTGAAGGCAATGAGTCGACGTCTACTCGAAGTGTTCGTTGTTACCGATGCGGTGTCCAAGGACATATTGTTCGGGACTGCACCGAACGTCCCGATCGCCACAATATTCCGAACAACGATAACGGTGTAATACATTGCTAGCACCTTCGCTTTCATCGTCATCGTTGGTATTGTCAGGTTTACTGAATAATTCATTCTGCAAGTTTGTTGTCGATACCGGAGCTGCTCGTTCGGTGGTTCATCCTAGTCTAGTGTCAACCTTATCGCCGTCAGACCTTACGTCGTTTCGTTCAGTATCTGGGGAAAAGGTTGGTGTCTTGGGAAAACTCGTGGAAATATCAAAATTGGTAACTTTGTTCGCGATTTTGATCTTTTGGTTGCTTCCATTGAAGACAAATGCATTTTGGGAATGGATTTTCTTTCTTCTGCACGGTGCGTCATTGATACCGCAGAAAGGCGAGTTGATTTTTTGGGAGCTGAATCAAACAGGAAATCGAAACGCACCCGGAAACGCACCCGGAAAGGCGTTCGAGTGAGTTCGCGTGCAGAAGGTTGCTTAAAACCTGATGTGGGTCATCAGGGATGCTATATTGATACAGTGGCAACTTTAGAGGAAGTAGATCATTTGGAGTCCGTTCGTTCGAAAGTACGTGAACTTGATTCTTTGTCGTTGCATCAAAAGAGGGAAGCCGACGATTTACGCACTCCAGACGTGGATTGGGAACAAGAACAAGCCCGAGACCCGGACATTTCGGTCATAAGAGATTGGGTTGCCTCCTCTTCTAGACCATCAGGCGAAAAGATTTCACATCTCAGCACTGTAATCAAGTCTCTTTGGGCTGTGTTCAACTCTCTGAAGATAAAAGAAGGGGTTTTGGTGCGTTGTTGGGAGAGCTTGGATGGTAAATCTTTCGTTGAACAAAAGGTCGTACCGAGGTCTCTTGTTCAACAGATTCTTTCGGAAGCGCATACGCAAGCGCATTTTGGTTCCCGACGAATGGTACACTTTCTTCGAAAGCGATTCTATTGGATCGGCATGAGCCGTGATATTCGGGAATATGGCAAGTCATGTGAAGTTTGCGCCAGAAGGGGGCCTAGAACAAGGAATGTTAAAGTACCGATGCGTTCATACACGGTGGGTTGTCGCTATGATCTTCGCAGCAAAATGCCCCATTTTCAACCCGGCGACCAGGTCTTTGTTTTTCTTCCGAAAAGGTCTGTCGGAAAATGCCCCAAATTACAAAGCGACTGGAAGGACCATGCCGAGTTGAAAAGATGAAAAACGACGTTATCGCAAAAATTACACTTCCCAATGGAAAAATTAAGATCTTACATGTCGACAAGTTGTCTCGGTGCTATTCTCGATCGTCGTCCCCCCCCCCCCCCCGGAAAGGAGTAATGAAACATATGATTTAAATTAAGAAAGTGAGTTAAAAGAATAAATCTGTTGAAGAAACACGAATTTTTAAATATTCTTAACAGTACTTTACTTAGGGCTTAAACTGCGAATCTCCCAAACCGTTCATCCTATCGCTTTCGAATCTTGTCCTGATTCTGACTAACCGGGTTTTTCAAATTTGTCAAATATAAACAAATTTGGCACCAAAATTCGGATTTTGGCGCAAAAATTTAAAATTTTAAGATCGACACGAAAGATGGAACCATGCTCATTTCAATTTTCGGTGTTATGCGGATGGCTAAGAAAGATTTAAACTTGACTTGGATCAGCTGGATGCAATGAATTTGAACGTTGGCTCGACATTTTTAACGTCTTCAATTTTCTTACGCGAAGGCATGATTATCACTGGTAAAGTTGTGTTGGTTTTGTCAGTTTAACAGAGTTACTCTTCGGTGTTTTCATATATTATGTTTATATTGAAATTAAATAATAAATAAAAATCTACCTAAAACCATGAAATATCGAGAACAATAGCCGGACCCACCTAGTACTTTTAAATTGACCCCCTCGGACCCAGTTAGTACAGATTATAGTTAATCTTCTTATGACCGGACCCAGCTCGGATAAGACCCCTTTACTTAACGGGCCGGTTAAATTTTTGCCCTTTACTTAACGGGCCGGTTAAATTTTTAACAGGCGTTTAAGATTTACCCTTTACTTAACAGGGGGGTTAAGTTTTTGCCCTTTACTTAACGGGCCGGTTAAATTTTTGCCCTTTCCTTAACGGGCCGGTTAAATTTTTGCCCTGTACTTAACGGGCCGGTTAAATTTTTTAACGGGTGGTTAAGTTTTTACCCTTCACTTAACAGACCGGTTAAGTTTTTGCCCTTTACTTAAGGGGCGGCGTTAATTATCGCATTAATAAAATTAAATAAAAAAAGGACTCACGCTAACGCCTCCATGGCTGGCCATTTAGCCATTCACCCAAATTTTCCATAACGCCCCACAGTAACTTCCCAGCGCCCTTGGAGCAAAATTGATTTAAAAAATGATAGCTGTAGATTATAAATCGACAATTCTTTTTTACTCTTTTTAAGGGATTGTCCGGTCACTCAACGGATGCCAGCGGGGTGGCTCTCGATTCTAATAAATCTAAATCCGTTTTAACGTTCCCGATGAAAAAATATTCGAATTTACCCTCCGGGTCTGGAAGACCCCTCCCCAAAAACCCGACGTCGAGGGTATCACAATAACTTCTTTAAGAAGTAATTATTTGATGATCCTCTATGTTTAGTTTTTGGGAGTGGGTGTTTTAGACCCCGTAGAGAAAATCCGAATGATCGTTCGCCCCGAACTCCTTGATCCTGATACCACTTTATGTGATTATCGGCATTTATGAACGAAAAGGTCATCGAGAATTCGATCTGATTTAGTTGTCGATCCGAGTTCGTCTTTAAATGCAAATGTAACTCAACCGAGCTAAATAAACGGGACCGTTTAAACTGATCGAGACCGACGGGAACACGTGTGAAGGCCAATGAATCTTCCATTCAAAAGGTCATTTGCATTCAATAAACTAAAAGTTTGTTCGAAAAATTTTAATACCCCAGCTCGAAATAACGGAGGAACAATGGGAATATAAATAATTTTCAAGCTTTCCAGTAGAATCGCCATAAATCCTCGACGTAATTAAAAAATTTTATTGATTATAATTGTAAAATAGGAAAAAACAACCTCGTAAATAGATCGTGGAAGATAAATAGTACTGAATCAATTAGCCTTTCCGAGTATTGACATTAGTTGGCTGCGAGGGGCCCTAACGGGCTACACTTTTTATATTTGCTTTGCATAATGACATGTTGCCATTATTGAGATAAAACACGAGTCTCGGATGAGAAAATCAACGTTTAGCATTTTTGCAGCCATAAAATATTATCAATTAAAGCAAAGTTCATCCAATGGAGGCGCTGCATTTTATTCATGAACAGCAGTATTTCAACATTTTCAAGACAACAAAGGAAGGTTCTGAAAAATCTGGTGACGCCACCTCAGACGACATTTTCTCCCAAAATCGGTCGGTTTTTATAAAAAGTAATCCAATAATTCTTTGAAAAAATTAAAAATTGATCTGAAATCCTGATATATGATTCAAAGTTCCACTTGTGCCTTTGAAAATTCAAAGCTTATGAGTTCTTAAGCACCGTTTAAATGTTGAAAAAGGTCTTATAAAATATCAAACTGTCTATTCATATGCACGCGATGGTTTTAAAATTAATAATTCGCATGACTTTTCAACTTTTTATGAGGTACTTACACATTAATGGCTATTTTGTCTGAAAACAAAAACTATTTTTAGCGAAAAAAAAAAAGGTCGTTTTCCATATATGAAATAATAAAAAATGTTTTTACTATAACAGTTGACGTTTGAATGGTTTTCCTTGAGTTGGAGAACCATTTTTGTTTGAAAATATTCGCGGTGGATGATCACGTCGAGATGAGGACGTCGGATGGGAACGGGATGCCCATCCATGGGATCGCCTGACAGCATAATAGAAGGGGGGAGCCATCGAAGATCTATTGGAGGAAGTCACATAATTTCATTAGCGGAGGATCTCTAAGGCCTTAATTGATGTTGAAATGGAAGCATGGCGATATTATATAATAAATAATGGTCATCAGTGTCAACTACGTCCTGGGTCCTGCCAATTTGAGTAATTCCAGTGTAGATCTGGTTTAGTCACATCTTCACCATAGATCACGCCCGACGTCCTTTTCAGGGCCTTCATTCCCACGGAGCTTTTCTTCATTCAGTCATCTCTCGCATTTCTTCTTCTCCAATGGAAATATTTCTTCCTTTTTACGTTTAACTTCCTTAAAGAAGTTATTGTGATACCCTCCACGTCGGGTTCTCCCCGTAGATTAAATTCGAATATTGATCTATACCGCTCTCAACTTTGTCTGTGGTTCCGGCCGGCCGTAGCATTTTTTTTCCGGAACACTTTTCGGCCACAGTTTTCATCCGACTTTCACCAAATTTTCGCACAAATTTCTTTAGCCGGTGAAGAGGGCGATTTTTGAATTTCGAAAAAATGACGGAGATATGACTGTTTGAAATTCTAAAAAATTCGCTGCGGCCGAACCGAAGGTCCAATTTTCACCAAATTTTCACCAATACTCCTTATATTTTTTACGAATTTTTGGTGTAAAAAATTGGTGTCACTTTGTAATCATTTTTTTTTTTAGAAGGGAGAAGTTTCATACTTCCACCCATTACGAGAGGCACATCCGTAGGCCAAAGAGCCCATTATTTCTACCTTAACACTTAAAAAAATTAAAAAAAAAAGAACTTAGAAAATTTTTCAGAGAAAAGCGCAAATTTAAAAAAGAAAACCCGGAAAATTTTTCGAAAAAAACTTGGAAAATTTTTTGGAAAAAACTAAATAGAAATTTTGGGAAAAAAACTCGGAAAATTTTTCGAAAAAACAAAAAAAATTCGGAAAATTTTTCGAAAAAAACAAAAAACTTCCCCCTTCCTTATACTTCCCCTCCCTTATACTTCAATCTCCTTTATACTTCCCCCTCCGTTGTACGTCCCCGCCGTTATACTTCCCCCTTCCCTATACTTTGCTTTCCGTTATACTTCCCCTCCCATATACTTCCCCTCCCATATACTTCCCCTCCGTTATACTTCCCCCTCCTATATTGTTAATTCTCTTTTCGTAAGTTTTCGTTGGATGCTCTTCAAACAAGTACTTTGTCTCATTAAACTAAAATTTAAAAAAAAGGTTGAAAATAAATGACGGCCCGGCTCTACAGACAACCTCATGATTGTTAAGAATCTCTGATGACAGCTCTCTTCCAAAATCTGTGCTTCAAAAGTAAATTTCAATTTTTTGGGGCGAATTCAGGCTTTTACGTAGGAAATCCGTTTGTTCTCAAGGCTTTGTAATTGTAAGAGATTTCCGACTTCCATTAATTTCACGATAAGCCACTTACGCATAATTTTATTCCATTTAGGAAAAACACACAAGTTGTAAATAATATGACTCATATGACATCTCCAGGGTCTTCCTTCTTACTCCTGTTTATTTTAAAACTCTTGAGTACTTCGACGGATATGGAAGCGATTGAGGTCACGATTTTGTCCAAGAAGAGTCACAGATTGGAACGGCACGGGAGTAAAAAAAAATGAAGAAAAAAGAAACCGCACAAGATGTTTCTTGTAAGAAACAGCATGTTTGTCGTGAACAATTTTTTTTCATGTGCGCCGACCACGTATGTCGGGAGAGAGCGAACTATTTCTCGCGTAAATTACCTTCTCGAAAAGATTTAGCGTTTCCGAAAATGTTCCTCGTTAAATTAGTTTTAAAGCCATAATCATAATTCAATAAGACGTTGAAAATATGCAATTTTCCCCATTCAAAGGCTCCAGGCGAGATAATAACTTTGAAAAAAAAAAAAAAAAAAAGACTGTCAGATTTATAAGATTGTGATCATTGATCACTTAATTAACTGTACCTGGGGTTTTTATTCGTTTATGCCTAAGGCAGGACCGGCCTTTTATCTTAAAACCCATAACTGAGCCTATCTGCAAATAATGGCTAACGTTTAAAAATTCAATTTCCCGTTATTTCCGATCTGCGAATTCGATTAAAAATGACGTAAAAAAAAGTACAATTGTGATCTCTATAAATCGTGAGCCTTTGTATAATTTTCTCTATTTATTTCTTATTGTCAACGGGTTTTGGGAATAAAAATTCGTGATATCTTGAGAGGCTAATAATAAGGTGGGGAACTTCGGTTCCCATGGGTTATTATATCATTTTGTCACGTCGGGAGGTTTCATTACAATGTGCACTTTATCACGAGTTTGGCGGTGATTTTTGTTGTTAAGTTTTTCTTTTGGAATATTTTTTAACGCTGTGTACAAGACCCTTGACCCGTGACACGTACCATATAGGAACCTAATGATCATACGTGGGTGTTTTTTAACTTCTTTAAAGAAGTTATTGTGATACCCTCCACGTCGGGTTTTTGGGGAAGGGTCTTCCAGACCCCGGAGGGTCAAATCGAATATTGAGCTTTACCGATCTCAACTTTGTCTGTGGTGCCGGCCGGCTGTCCGTAGCATTTTTTTCCGGAACACTTTACGGCCACAGATTTTAACCGATTTTCACCAAATTTTCACATAAATTTCTTTAGCCGGTGAAGAAGAATGAAACGAGGGCGATTTTTGAATTTCGAAAAAATGGCGGAGATATGACTGTTTGAAATTTTAAAAAATTCGCTGCGGATGAACCGTTGGCCCGATTTTCACCAAATTTTCACTCCTTATTTTTTAAGAATTTTCGGTGTAAAAAAATTGCCACTTTTTAATTATTATTTTTTTAGTAGGGGGAAATTTCAGACTTCCACCCATTACGAGAGGCACATCCGTAGGCCAAAGAGCCCATTATTTCTACCAACACTTAAACAAATTAAGAAAAAAAGAACTTAGAAAATTTTTTTTTAAAAAAGCGCAATTTTAAAACAGAAAACCCGGAAAATTAAAAAAAAAAAAACTCGGAAAATTAAAAAAAAACTTGAAAAAATTTTTCGGAAAAAAAGCTTCCCCCTCCCTTATACTTCCCTTTCTTATACTTCCCCTTCCTTATATTTTTTTTACTTTCTGAAAGAGGCACTATTGTATTACCATCGGCCATTTGAGATGCCACGAAGTGAACGACAGCCATCCGCTAAAAATATTTATAAAATAATAAATTAAATTATTTCCCTTTAGGCCACCCAGGCCGTATAACAGTAAAACCAATTTGTCCAAAATGTCTTTTTGTTTATTTTTAATGGTCAAAATTCAGTAATTACTCAAAAAACCTATATTATGGCTAATTAAGGACACATTTTTAATCAACGGTAGTCCTCAGCCATAATTGCAGTAATTTTTTTTCTAAAATTGTAGTGGGATTGTTTCTTATGGGGTTGGGAATTCCTTAAGATCCAATTATGCGTTTGGACTAAAATAATGAAAAGCTATTTCATTTTTAATTACGTTACGTCCAAGGGTTTGAATTATTGTTTCTAATTAAAGGTATCATAATGTCCTTGCGAAACACAAATAGAAAATACCCGGGAAAGGTAGTATCGGTAATAGGCCGTCCATAATCAGGGCTTCGTAATGCGCGCAAGAGAGATTCGATTTATTGAACCTTCATTTAGACAACCTGAGACGTTAATTAATTATTCAAAGTGATCAATTAGCCCCTTGAAAAAAATCAAAATTTAGTTCTTTAGTTGAAAATCTGATAGCGGAGGACGTCCGGAGGGCACCACAGACAAGATAAATTTTTGACTCCCTGATCTTCCACCCTGCACTTAAAATTTTGTTAAAAAAGTGACCAAAAGCTACTAATTTCGACTTAGAAAAAAAAAAAACTTTTGCGGAATATTACGCAATGCCTTCCACTAATAAACATTTTAAAAATCGTTTTTAGATGTAAAAATTGATAAGAGAGAAAAAAAAAAGGAAGGCCGTTTAGGTTAACCTGAGGCGCCTCTATCAAAAGCGGTCATTGGGCACACATAAATAAGTCTCCGAGCTAGTAATTACCCAGATGACGATATTAGATGTGTTCATCGGAAACCGAAATTAAATAAATCTCAATTTTCAGACCGCTCACGTCAAGATCGATCTTGAAAATTCTCCCTTTTAAAATTCGAAATGTATCAATTACTCCATTAATACATAAAAATGAAGATTTTATTGATAAAACCGGTAATTCGATATTCGATGGAATCCATACCTGACATTTTACTTTATCCTTTAAAAGAAACTTAATCATGAAAGACGTTTTGAAAGTACGCATTTTTTTAATTAGAGTTTCTCCTGCCTTCTTTTGTGGATTTATTTCTTATTTATGAAGTTACGACAATTATTCCGTCAAGGAGAGATCGTCCAAAGCTTCCCCTTTTAGAAGTAAAAATACAAATAATTATTATTAAAACTTTCTTTAAGGAAAAAACCTGAACATTTCCTAAATTAACCTAAATACATCATAAATCATTTAGCCGAATTTTTTTTAGTTAGAAGGTGCTATTCTCAAAATTAGTTCATGACAAACTTTATTGATTTATGGTTATTCGAGTCGCTTTAAATTAAAGGGGGAAAAAAATTGAGAAAAAATGTGGAAGGTCCAATAAAGACAATTTTTTTTTTCCATTTTATAATAAAGTGCGTTTAAATAAATTGGATTTCATAAATCAAAAAGTTTCACCGACAAATAAATCAAAGCTGCAAAAGTGCATTAATTTTTTTTGCCTATTTTATGATCGTTTTGTCAACCACTTTTATTTATTTTTTTAATTAAAATTTTTCTTTCGTTTTAAACGTTTTTTTTTCCTCCACTTTTAAACTCACAAGAGCCTTAAGTAGAATCTACGGCCAACTTATGAATTTGCGAAAAATAAGTTTTAAGTTCATCAAACGCCAAACTGGTTGGAATTTGTTCTTAAATAATTAAGATATACGATTTTTCAAGTTTCTAAACAAACAATTTAATATGTCCAGGATACTCGACTTCATACTTTCGTAACCGTCTTAATACTGATTAGACACAAATCTTGATAATTGGAAAAAAAAAAAAAATGTTCCAGGTTAAGGGGTTTAAATCAAGATTAAGGGAATTTCATTCGAGTCTCGTTATTGGAGGCGATCGGACAAGTTGTTCCTTTGATCTTTGAGTCACGCAGGTTGATAACAAACGCGTTCCTCTTTTGTTATCCGTGCCGGAATTTTAATATTTCTATTTCACACGAGGTGATTCCTCGCAGTTTTTCCAATAACCATTTTTGACGAGAAATCATTAAAACGAGTTTAAAAAAAGGGCCAGAGGCTTAACGAGGCCTTTGTCGACTAAAAGTGACAGACACGACTCTTGCGGAATAACTTAGATTATGAACTCAAAACTATTTGAAACATGCTTGGGAATATTTGCTAGGAGCAATCACGAATCTACTTTCGTTCTATTTTTGCTGAGTACAATGTCCGATGCCCGAGTATGTTTTTTTAAAGAAGTTGGTACTCACGAGTCTTAACAAATCTGTTCCAGGATCAAATTAAACAAGACATGTCTCCTCCATTAATATGCTACACCATTGGCCAGAAACGAATAAGAAGATAGAAAACTATTTGAAGATAGTTCATTGGCAATAACATTCCCCAAGACTATATGATTGGTGATAAAAAAAAAATAAATATTCAATATTTAAGAACCACCATAAAAACTCCTTAGTTTTCTTTGTTAATTGTCCATTTAGAAGTTTTGTTCCAATTTTGCGACAAAACTGTTGGTTTTTAAAATTTTCTTTTCTTTTTGACTTATCTTTAGGTTGAATTTATTTACTTACATACAAAAGATTGTTTACTCGGCTGCGCCGAAACGTAGGTCCGATTTTCGCCAAATTTTCACCAATTTACTCCTTATATTTTTTAAGAATTTTTGGTGTATCATTTTTTAACCATAATTATCACGTAGTAGGGAAAAATTTCATACTTCCACGCCTTACGAGAGGGACCTCTCTAGGGCAAAATCCCATTATTTCTACCTTGATACTTAAAAAAATTTCGTCAAAAAAAAAAATCGGAAAATTTTTCGAAAAAAAAAAAACTCGGAAAATTCTTTGAAAAAAAAAGCTCAGAAAATTTTTGAGAAAAAAATTTAGAACAACCCCCTCCCCCCTTTATACTTTCCCCTCCGTTATACTTCCCCCATCGTTATGCTTCCCCTCCTTTTCTTTTCCTCCCTTATATTGTACTTCCCCTCCCTTATACTTCCCTTTCTTATACTTCCCCTCCCTTGTAATTCCCCTCCGTTATGCTTCCCCGATCGTTATGCTTTCCCTCCCTTATACTTCTCCTCCTTATATTGTACTTCCCCTCCCTTATACTTTCCTCCCTTATACTTCTCCTAACTTATATTGTTCCCCTCCCGTATACTTCCCTTCCTTATACTTCCCCTCCCTTGTACTTCCCCTCCCTTGTACTTCCCCCCTTATACTTCCCCTTCCTAATACTTCCTCTCCCTTATAATTCCTCTCTTATACTTCCCCCTCCGTTATACTTCCCCCTCCTATATTTTTTCTTCTCTTTAAGGAAGTGTTCGTTGGAAGCTCTTAAACTAGTATTTTAGACTCATGCGATTTTAAATAGGTAAAGAAGACTGAAGTGGTAGTTTCGTGACATTAAAGGAATTTAAATATTTCATTAAAAAAAAAAGAAAGCATAAGAAGAATATTAAATTTTAATCTGTTTTCCCGCTACTTTTATGAAAAATTAAATTTTGAAGGGGCCCCTATCGTGAGGACAACGGGACACAACTCTCTAAAGCGGTGACCACTACGGAGGATGATGGAAAAAAAAGCAACATAATTTTTGAAGAATTAAAGGTAAATTATGAGGTTCAATCATCGTCTCTTAGATTATAGACATAGCGGCTTCATGAATAGATCTTCTGAGCCGGAGGGTTGAAGGAAAAAAAGGCACCGACTCCGGCTATATAATTGATCTTCCTTGATGAGCGACGTGAAAAAATATACAAGCGAGAAAATTCCTATTTCTAATTAGCAGTTATTACACCGTTAAAAATACTGTAAAGAAGAGTCAAATGCGTAAAAGGTCGTCATACCAGAGAAAAGACCGAAAGGCGAACATCAAGATCGCAGACTCGTTTGAGATGTTTAAAAAAGTCATTAGAGGTGAAGGATTTAAAAATATAAAGTCTAGGATTGGGTTTCAAAAGAATGGATGTAAAAAGCCATTGTTGGTGCATTTGAATGCATTTAGAACGTTTTTCATTCCCGATCATCGAAGGTTGCCCTCTGAAGTATTTTCGCCATTCGTTCTTGGCCTTAAAAACGAAGAAGAAACGCGGTCTTAAGTTAAATAAACACCGCAAAAGGGATTAAAAAATATGTTTTTATATTTGATAGAGGAAGTTAACGGAGAAAATTTCTCAAATTCGAAAATTAACGTCGTAGATTTATGATGAGAGACGTTTCTGTATAGTCGTGTGTTATTAGGAAGTTTATATACGGGGAATTTGAGTGGCACCGCGTCCAATCTGAATACGTATTCGCGTTATACGAGCACAACCATTAATTTTCGGTCTTTCAAGAAACCTCGTCACGTCGCGCTCCGCTCAAAACCGTCATTTTCAAAAAGATCTCCCTTTTCTTCTCGTAAACATTAAGACATACGTTTTTATACAAAAAAAAGTTTAAAATGTGTAATTTTCATGATGAGAGATGGTTTTAAAATTAAACTCTTAATTTTTTTTGTTTGAAAGTCGTGAAGTCTCTGTTTTTTAAGGAAAATTTTTGAGGGACGTTCAAAATTTTGATTTTTTCAAAAGAGGTCATTTTAATTATTCAAAAAATTGGTCTTCGGGGTCAAATATTGGATTTATGAGGGAGGGGGTCGATTTTCACCTTTGGAGTGAAAACAGGTGCAAACTCTCCGGCTCTCCAATCACGAGGTGGTACAGCCGAAAGTCACGTCTGGCTACGTGAGACTGGTTAGTAACACGACTTTTCGCTTCAATTGCGTCGGAGATCGATACCTTGCTCCGTTCTATGTCGATAAAAAAAAAGGGAAGAAGTTTCCCACCCAAATATTATTTTACGTTTCCACAGTTTCGCTTCAAAAGTTCGGTTTGCGCACAAATGAGAAATCACTCATGGTGAAATAATGAGAGAAACATGTTTTTTATGCGCCCATTTTGGTTTTTGTACATAAAAGGACTTAAGCAGTTGCTACTGAGATTGATTGATTCTCTAATGTTTGTAACCACTGCAGCAGAGAGAGAGAAATGTTAGTGCCCTCGTAGGGAATACCTTTTACCCAGATGAAATGATAGCGTCCTGAAGTCTGTAGAGAGTAGTGGAGGCTGTACAAGAAAAGAAGAGTTACCACCATGGATATATTCTGTGGTCCAAATCTGAAGAAATAATTTCGATTCCTTGTAAATTAGGCTGTAGCTTGCAGAAAGCTGACATTGAACGTTGAAAATTCTTCAGTCTTGTGTTTCCACAGCTCCCGCTAGCCCAAATATCATTTTTCCCAGTACAACCCAAAGTTTTTGGGCATTTTTTACATTTTTTGATATGCAACGATTTAAGCTGCCACTTTTTACTAATTCATTGTTTTATCCCAGTGTGCCTATGGCGAAAACTATTCATAATATTTTTGAGGGCGAAAATCTCACGAAAACGATGAATAAACGATCGTGGGTTTTCTTCGTTATTATTTTAGATATGCGTTGGTGGCTGGCGGGATTTACATCTTCCACCTCCATAACCGATAACTTTTTTACCGCTTATGGAAGAGAGATGGACCGAGAAACAATCCTTGTTTTTTAAAACGATAAAAAATATTGGATGCTATTAAAATAAAGTTCCCTATTTGCGCGATTCGCATGAACCAAAAACCCTTTAGTAAAAAAAAAAAAAAAATATTCTTATTTTACGTCTTTTTTTATTGCTTTCTTACATACATAGTTTATAACGTCGCTGTCGTCCTAAATGATTCTTCACAAATGAATAAGTAAGCTACTTACGCACACGAGGTCCCAACCCTGGACTACATTTTGCTATTGGAGCGCAAAGAGGTAGGAGCGATGGAGAACAAAGTGAAGAAAGAGGTAAAACAATAAAAACTACGGGGTCTGGAAGACCTCTTCCAGATACCGTACCTCGGAGGGCGTCACAATAACTTCTTTGAGGAAGTTAAAAAAATGATAAATTAACTTTTTTTTAGGAGAAAAAAAGGGAGGATTGGGAAGTCACAAATTGCAAATATTACAAGGAAAACTACGGTCATTTTATGGTGAGTGGATGATGTCTGCTTGTTAATTAATTTTTTTTATAGTCATGGGGATGTTTTTACGGATGAACTATTTTCAAAGCGTTGTCTACATGGTATTACTTGTATCCCATCTTCCCTTTTTGGGTTATAGCAGTTACTTAATGTTCGAAGATGAATTTGCCGACTTTACTGAAGACCTGCATTTTTTCGTTTTGTTGTTTTTATCGCTTACGGCGGCGTTGATCGCCAACTTTTCAAAGTCAACGCTTGTTGGCTTGATAAGGTTTAAGATTTTATGCTTTTTATTCTTTTGCTTTTTTTTGTAACTTAGAATGTTTGATGACGGCCTTCACGATTACGGGAAGACATTAGACGAAAAGACTGCTGATGAAATCAAAGCAGTCACTGAGAAGATTCGAAAAAGGAAAACTTTCCGTTCAAAATTTATGATTTACGGTTTAACCATGGCAGCTGGAACTATTCTCTGTCGACCTCTTTATGATTGGGTATGGAGAATTCGAAGTCCCTAACTACAAGCATAACATCAACAGGTATCTAATAAAATATACCAAAACATTTTCAATTTTTCTAAGAATGATTCCGGTTAAATTGTACTATTTTCTGGACGTCTCATCGCTGTATACAATCGTTTATATGTATCTGTTAGAATACTACATCATCCTTCAAACTACCTTCTTGGTCATCGGTAAACTTCTTGATTTTTTCCCCGTTAAATAATTTTTATGTTAGCATCTTCAACAACCTTTATAACACTTCGGAAGAACTCTGCGTAGAATTATCGACCTTGAATATTACATTGAAAAATTTAAGACGAAGAGCTGTGATGGAAATGTTAAAAAAGACGTTCTTTTGGATTGTCTCAAAAGAAGCGTGGTTCATCACATAAATAATCAAGTAGGTTCAACCCTTTGAAAGGACCTCTCAGCAGACTGCCCTGCATATCAGTTCAGCAAGCTTTTTCTTACATATTTTTAGATGTTTTAAAGCTTTTCAAAAGCTGTATTACTGGATTTTATGGTTCATATTTACGATTTCCACGTACATGATGTGCCTTTGTGGCTTTGATGACGTTAGAAGGAGTCCAAATGAAACTCACCAATAGAATCACATCATTTTTTTTCTCGTACTTGAAACTTTTCATCTTTTGATTTACTGTTGGTATGGTGAAGAAATCGAAACTATGGTAAGCTACGTCCAAATTGCTTTTTTTAAACTTTTCTTTTAGAGTGGTGCTATACACTCTGAAATATACAATTCTGAATGGATCGAAACAGCATGATTTTAAAAAATTCTATTAATATTATTCAACTTCGTTCCCTGCAGCCTTTGAAAATGTCATGCGGCGGTCTAATGTTCGCTAATTTAAACACTTTCAGCACAGTAAGATCTTTGTCAGAATTTTTAAGAGACTTACATTTTTTTGATTTCAAGGTTGTCAATACTGCATATTCCTACTTCAATCTACTCAAAGCATCCGCTAATGCAGCACAGCAAAAGAGGTGCCTGGATTTTTTAACTTTAACTAAACCTTGTCATGTTTTCATATGTCAACTTTGAGTCCATCTGACATCGGCTCTTAAATTTTTTTTTTTTTTAGGAAAGAAATCGGCGATCGACCATTTTGAAACCAGCTTTTGCATGATCTTTGCTTCTATAGTGGCCACTACAAGCTTTTAAGTTAATTCCATGTTTGCTTTGTAATGAAATAAATAAAAAGAAGATAAGATACAAATTACCTTTCAATTGCATCGGAGATCGATACCTTGCTCCGTACTATGTCGATAAAAAAAGGGAAGAAGTTTCCCACCCAAATATTTTACGTTTCCACAGTTTCGCTTCAAAAGTTCGGTTTGCGCACAAATTAGAAGTCACTCATGGTGAAATAATGAGAGAAAATGTTTTTTTATACGCCAATTTCGGTTTTTGTACCGGACTCAACCATTGCTATTGAGATTATTCGCGAAAGTTTGTAACCTGCTGTTGAGAGAGAGAAAAGTTACTACCCTCGTCCCATACCTTTACCCAGATGAAATGATAGCGTCCTGTAGTCCCAGTGTAGAGAGCACTGCTGTAGAAGGATAGGAGAGTTGTTAGTAGAGAGTTGTTGTTGATAGGAGTGTCTAAATATTATTTAGAACTATGTTCTAAATAATATTTATATCAGCATCAGAGTAATATACATGACACACAAAACAACTTCTTCTTCATTTCTTTCTTTCTAAATTTAGTGGTGATGATCCATCCCACAGAGTTACCATTATGTAGGATACTCTGGTAGTGTTTTGCGGTCCCACCCTGATGACAAAAGTTCGAATCCCGACTGACTTATAAATTCTGAGATCCTAGTAAATATAGGCTTGCAGAAAGCTCACATTAAACGTTGAAAATTCTTCAGGCTTGAGCTTCCACAGCCCTCGAACCTAAATATCATTTTTTCCGCAAGTACATCCCAAGGTTATATTTTGGGCATTTTTTACATTTTTTGGTAACATGCAACGATTTAAGCTGACACTTTTTACTAATTCATTGTTTCATCGCAGTGTGCCTTTGGCGAAAATTATTCATAATATTTTTGTGAGCGAAAACCTCACGAATATCGATAAATAAATGATCGTGGGTTTTCTTCGTTATTGTTTTAGTTATGTGGCGGGATTGATTTACAACTTCCACCCCCATATCCGATATCTTTTTTACCGCTTATGGAAGAGATATGGACCAAGAAATATTCGTTTGTTTTTTAAAAATGACTAAAAATTTAAAAAAAAAACGCCCTCGAGTTAATTTAGAAAAGGTCGAACTGAGTTAAAGAGATTAATAAAATGAAAGAAACGTTATTTTACGTCTTTTTTCTGCATTCTTACATACATAGTTTATAACATCGCCTTCGTCGTAAATGATTCTTCTCAAATGAATAATTAAGCTACTTTTGCACACGAGGTCCCAATATCAGAACTTGATGTATAATGAAACAAATTTTATATTGCAACATTTTGCAGTTGGAGCTCAAAGAGATAGGAGCGATGAAGAAAAAGTGAAGAAAGAGGTTCAGAAGAAAAAAAGGTGGATGATTGGGAAGTCACAAATTGCAAATATTACAAGGAAAACTACGGTCATTTTATGGTGAGTGGATGATGTCTGCTTGTTAATTAATTTTTTTTTAATTTTAGTCATGGGGAATGTTTTTACGGATCAACTATTTTCAAAGCTTTATCTACTTGGTTATACTTGTAATCCATATTCCCCTTTTGGGTTATAGCAGTTATTTAATGTTCGAAGACGAATTTGCCGACTTTACTGAAGACCTGCATTTTTTCGTTTTGTTGATTTTATCACTTACTGCGGCGTTGATCACCAACTTTTTTAAGTCAACGCTTGTTGGCTTGATAAGGTTTAAGATTCTTTTATGCTTTGAAGTTAAGTGTATCCTTTAATGTAGAATGTTTGATGACGGCCTTCACGATTACGGGAAGACATTAGACAAAAAGACTGCTGATGAAATCAAAGCAGTCACTGAGAAGATTCGAAAAAGGAAAACTTTTCGTTCACAATTTATGATTTACGGTTTAACCATGGCAGCTGGAACTATTCTCTGTCGACCTCTTTATGATTGGGCTGTCGGAGAATTCGAAGTCCCCAACTACAAGCATAACATCAACAGGTATCTATTAAACTATACCAAAACAATTATATTTCTTCTAAGAATGATTCCGGTTAAATTGTACTATTTTCTGGACGTCTCATCGCTGTATACAATCGTTTATATGTATCTGATAGAATACTACATCATCCTTCAAACTACCTTCTTGGTCATCGGTAAACTTCTCAGATTTTTTCTCCGTTAAATAATTTTTTGTTAGCATCTTCAACAACCTTTATAACAACTTCGGAAAAACTCTGCGTAGAATTATCGACCTTGAATATTACATTGAAAAATTTAAGACGAAGAGCTGCTAGTGATGGAAATGTTAAAAAAGACGTTCTTTTGGATTGTCTCAAAAGAAGCGTGGTTCATCACATAAATATAATCAAGTAGGTTCAACCCTTTGAAAGGACCTCTCAAGCAGACTTCCCAGCATATCAGTTCAGCAAGCTTTTTCTTACATATTTTCAGATGTTTTAAAGCTTTTCAAAAGCTCTATTACTGGATTTTATGGTTCATATTTACGATTTCCACGTACATGATGTGCCTTTGTGGCTTTTTGATGACGTTGGAAGGTGTCCAAATGAAACTCACCAATAGAATCACATCAATTTTTTTTCTCGTACTTGAAACTTTTCACCTTTTGATTTACTGTTGGTATGGTGAAGAAATCGAAACTATGGTAAGCTACGTCCAAATGCTTCTTTTTAAACTATTCTTTTAGAGTGGTGCTATACACTCTGAAATTTACAATTCTGAATGGATCGAACATAGCATGATTTTAAAAATTCTATTAATATTATTCAACTTCGTTCCCTGCAGCCTTTGAAAATGTCTTGCGGCGGTCTAATGTTCGCTAATTTAAACACTTTCAGCACAGTAAGATCTTTGTCTGAATTTTTAAAAGACTTACATTTTTTTGATTTCAAGGTTGTCAATACTGCATATTCCTACTTCAATCTACTCAAAGCATCCCGCTAATACAGATAATGCAGCACAGAAAATGAGGTGCCTGGATTTATTAACTTGTTCAAAGAAAGTCACGTCTTCATGTCCGGTTTTTGGGGAAGGGCCAGGGGGAATTTTTCTAAGCATCCGAGGTGGCGGGGGTGGACCCAGGCAGAAGCCTTCGCCATAATGCCATGGCTTCCTTTCCCAAACAGTAGCGGTCACCCATCCACATTCTAACCTAAGCCGACGTTGCTTAATGGGAACTACGACGGTGTTCTAAATTCACCACAATTCACCCAGTAGACCCAGTTTTAAACTTAAAAGCCGCTATCTAGGACCCAAATGTTTGGAAAATCGTCTCTCACGTCTCTTCCATGCAAATGTCGATGGAGACGTGGGTCACGACGACGCGATTTGTCAAAAGTCGCGCATTTGCTCACAAATCGCACATCAACGACTTTTTTTTGTTAAGGAAGTTTACCATTCCTCTTATCTTGAGAAAGCCTTTAAGAAACCATGGTAAAACGTACGGAAACGTCGAGCAATATCCAAAAACGACCTTTTCATTTTTCCCACTGTCAAGAGTCCATCTTTTACTGACATCTTAAATAATTTTTTTTTAAAACATTTTTTTTTTAGGAAATAAATCAGCGTTTGAAACTTTTGCACGATCTTTGCTTCTATAGTGGCCAGAGCACAAGCTTTTAAGTTAATTCCATGTTTTGCTTTGAAATGAAATAAATAAAAAGAAGATAAGATACAAATTACCTTTCAAATTATATTTCTGACATCAATTTTAGCCGAAGAAGGTCAAAAAATCAAGATCTCCTGCCGCAAAATTAATCGCCACCATCCACACTGATTACAAGACGAGCTGTTTTTCCGAAGTTTTGGACAATTATCTGGCTTCGTTGCAGGATTTTACTGATCTTTTACCTATCAATGAGTTTACTGAGTCCTTGGTATTGTTACAACATTTACTTGGAAAACTCTACGATGAAGAAATCTGTCGATTGAGGGAATTGCTCACTTATGATTCAGAAATTCTCTGTCAACACACTGAACAGAATGATGTTTCCGTACAAGTCACTGAATCCTGTCTTGATGCAAATGTAGCGGACTCTAACGTCCCTCTAAATCCTTGCATTCTTTATCGGCTTCCTGAACTGAGGGATATTGGCATCCAAGTGACCGAATTGGAACCATATGAGGAGTTCAGTATTCAGCGTAATGCAACGAGCCCTGGAGAGAATAGGGACGTCCATAACACGTTTTTTTTCGATGCTGAAGGAACTATTTCAGAATTTACCTCACCGTCTTGTCTTTCACCTGAAAACGATGGCCCTTCACTACTTTCTTCTACACTCAAGGCATCATCTACAGAAAATCTTTTACCTAACGAAGTACAAGAATTGCAGTCCCAGTTGAAAGACCTACAGGAAGGTATCGCCTTCCTCTGTCAGGAAAATGCTCGTCTCACTATCAAGATTCATTCAACATGCAAATCCATGACATCAGAAAAAGGAACTTCGACTTCACCAGTTAACAACGTTGCTACATCTCATAATGAGACACACACTACTTCGAGGAAGGAAAGAGAGAGGAAATCTAGGTCCAACCGTTCAAGAATAATCGTCATCGGTGACAACTTTGCTGCAGGTATCGCCAATATCTTGGGCAAGAATCTATCTAGTACGTTTAGTGTTTCTTCACATGTTAAGCCAAGTGGCTCTTTCAATGACATCATCAATGTCGAGTTAGACAACATAGGTTTAAATGATTTTGTAATTCTTAGTTCCGGATTCAAAGATATTGAGTATAATAATTTGAGGGCACTTAAAATGGGGTTGTACAAGTTTATCTTAAATCGTGTACTGGTACGAGACTAATTCTAGTTGGTGTCCCGTTTAACTATGCTTTGCCCTCCTGGTCCATTGTAAATAAAACCATATTGGACTACAATAAGTTTCTGTCTAAGTTAAGTTTAAAATTTCACAATGTAGAATTTTTGAAGTTAGACCTGTTGCATCCTCGTTGCATCCTACAGCATGCATCATCTTTTACCCGCGAAGGTCGAGAAATATTATGTAATGATATCACTAAGCGCATAAATCATGTATCCAATGTTAAGCAACCTACATCTGGTTATTTGCAGTTCCTATCAATCAGTGAGGAGTGTCATTTTTTAGCACTACCTCCGGTCAGGGAGTTGATCCCATCATAAGTAATAATCTTTCTCCAATATTGTCCAACCTTGGTACTTCATTCTCGAAAATTTCTTCCAAACCCCCTACAATGTTTCCTCGAAGCTCCCATGTGCCTTCTAAATGTACTCATATAAACAACAATAATAAAATTATGGTAATAGGAATTGCAAATTTAAACTGTCTGTATATTATCAAAATACGAGGGGGCTGCGCTCAAAAACTAATGTTATATTCTTAAATTCTTTAACTTCAGAGTATGATGTAATTATACTGTCTGAAACATGGCTCAATGACTCTATCTCTTCAACAGAACTGTTCTCTTCTAATTACAATGTTTTCAGGAATGATCGCTCTGCTTCAAACAGCGCTAAGTCGGATGGAGGTGGTGTGCTTATCGCAGTTAGTAATAATTTCATAGCTAAAAGAATCTCACCGCCATGTCCCTTTATCGAAGATGTATGGGTAAATTTGTCTTTTAAAGGATATTCTGTCATCCTAGGTGGCTTTTACATCCCTCCTAATGCTTCTGAACAGGTTTATTCTGGTTTTTTTGAAAATTTTGAGTACACTTTGTCTTTCACTTCTTACACTAATTATATAGTTGCAGGTGACTACAATATTTTTTCTGGTGGGCAGGTTGCTGCTGTCAATCTTGCAAATTGGTCTAATTCTCTGACACTTAATCAAGTTAATACTCTTGAGAATGAACAAGGTAGAATTCTGGATTATGTATTCTCCAATTTGACAGAGGTCAAGACTGTACGAGATACTCTACCTATTGTGCCTGTGGACAAGTTTCATCCGGCTATCGATATTCGTTGCTCGCTCATTGCCCCCCTTAAGTTACTAAGATCGAATTGTATAGGTAAGCATTGGAACTTTTATAAATGTAATTTCCTTTTATTGAATGATCATCTATCATCGATAGACTGGTCTTTCCTCGAGATATGTGACCTTGACATGGCCGTCAGTTTGTTTTATTCCACATTATATCGACTATTCGATGAATGTGTCCCTGTTAAGAGGCAACCTACCTCCAACCGTTTTCCCTCGTGGTTTTCTCCAGGTACCATTAGCCTGATTAACAGAAAAATCGCATTTATCACAAGTACAAATTGTCCAATAGTGCAGACCATTCTAGTGAATTTGCTACCTTAAGAGCCGAATCAAAGGCATCTATAAGGGCTGATTACAAAAAGTTTGTTTCGTCCTCAGAGGAGCTTATTAGTGACAATGTTCAACACATCTGGAACTTCATGAAGTCCAAACAAAAACAAGATGGGTATCCCTGTATTATGAAAAACTCGCTTAATTCTCCTCTTTCCAATGACTCTGCTGTGGCCGATGCATATCGAGAGGTATTCCAGGCAAACTATAGCCCTCCTATGGTTCACCCATTCTCTCCTATTACCAATGTTATATTCGATGATGTTATCTCCACTTGTGTTCTTGACGATTCAGTTATTTTAGATAAATTAGTTGCGTTGGATCGTAATTGTTCTCCTGGTCCGGACAGTGTACCCTCTATTGTGCTCAAACAGTGTGCTATTCATATTATGCAACCGCTGTCTATATTGTTCAGAAAATCTCTGGCATCTGGAACGGTTCCTGACTTGTGGAAGGATTGTCATATTGTCCCAGTCTTTAAGAAAGGTGATAGATCTTTGGTTAATAATTATCGACCTATATCGAAGATCTCGAGTATTCCAAAACTATTCGAGTCCATTATTGCTGACCAACTATCCATTCATTTCCGGCAGTTTATTAATAATCAGCAACACGGTTTTGTGCTTGGAAAATCTACGACCACTAACCTGCTTGTCTTTAGAGAATTCCTGGTTAATGCTGTCGAACAAAGGTCCCAGGTTGATGTTATATACACTGACCTTGCCAAAGCGTTCGATTCGGTAGATCATAATCGACTACTCTTCAAATTGGAACATTTAGGAATTACAGGGTTGCTTCTTCAATGGCTGGAATCTTACTTAACTAATAGAAAGGCATTTGTTATCTTTAGGAATGTACTATCTAGTGAATTTGCTATCACATCTGGCGTGATCCAAGGCTCGCATATTGGCCCTCTGCTTTTTCTACTCTATTTTAATGACGTCTTCCCATCTTGTACAGCAGCCAATATGTTGGCCTTCGCTGACGATGTGAAAATCTTTAAACGCATTGATAGTATCTCCGATTGCCTGTGTCTTGCTCAAGATCTGTCCCAATTTTCTCAGTGGTGTAAAATGAATGGCCTGAAAGTCGAAATTAATAAATGTATGGTCATCAGTTTTTCTCGTAAACGACATCAAATTACATTCGATTACTCTTTAGAAGACCAATCACTCTCTAGAGTGACGTCGGTGCGTGACTTGGGTGTTATTTTCGATGCAGACCTCACATTCAAAGAGCATATTTCGAGTGTCATTTCCCGTTCTTATAGAATGCTTGGGTTTATAAAGAGATCCACTAGTGACTTTAGGTCCGTCCAAACAGTTCGATCCCTTTATTTTGCGTATGTTCAAAGTGTGATGGATTATGCTTGTAGTGTATGGTACCCACATCACGACTATCATTTCAACGATTTAGATAGGGTTCAAAAATTGGCGTTTAAGTATTTTGCCTATATTGAGCGTAAGGGGCCTTACGACTCGAAATCTACAGCTGAGTGGCGTGTTCACTATAATATCCTGTCCTCTTCTCACAGGATGTTATTCTTAAGTATTTGTTTTTTGTGGAAATTAATCAACAATTATATAATATGTGGCGACCTGTTGGAGTTAATTGCCTTTCATGTCCCACCACGCTCCACTCGATATGGCGCTTTGTTTTCATTAGCATTCCATCGAACTGATTATGGCAGAAGCCGATCCTTTTCCAGAATTCTTAAAATGTGTAATGATCTGGATAAAGATATAGTCATTGACCTCTTTAACGATAAGTTACCAGCAATAAAGCGCACAATGCGAACCCATTTTTTTGATAATGTTACATAAAGTTTATTAATTCATTCATAGTTTTATTATTTATTTATTTATTCATAGAATCAAAGTTTTATTTTTTATGCGCCCTTATTTATTAATTTAAAATTTTTTTATGTACACCCCTTTAAAATATCTGTGTAATTGAGTATGTTGTTTAATGTTTATAGTAGTATATATTTGTGTTATAATGACTGTGTTAATTGGCTGTGAATTAGCTGTAAACATTGATGAATAAATAATAATAATAATAATAATAAAAACTCCGGTCGTTTTCCTTTCGCGGATACGACTTTGCCTTCTTATCATCCATTAGAGGGAATGATTCATTCACTTATAAAATTTTCAAAGAATATGTGAATTCCATTAAAATTGATCTAATTAAGTTATAAATTTTGTTTTCACACAAAATTTTGTTTTTGTAAAAAATATTTTTAAGGCTCGATACCTGTTATTATTGATCATTTTAATTAGTTAATAATTTTTTAAAAGATCCATTAAAAATGCAAATTAAGTTACTCAAAGACTAATCCTATAATTAAGTGGATCTTTTATCTCCATATCATGTAAAGGTAGTTTTAAAAAAAGAAGCAAATTTTCAATAAATCGAAGATGGTGACATCCCTGAGGGATATTAATCGGATAAGTGGGACCTAGTGACTGTAAGTAATGAAGGAGCGGCGAGCTTATAGAAAACCCGAGTGGGCGATTTTTTTATTAATGACCAGCGGGAATGCAGCTTATAAGTGTAACGGAGATGGTTGAAGTTTTTTTATTTAAAACCCAATAATCTAATATCGGTTTTAAAAAATATTGGCTTAAAAAGAAACTTGACTTTCTTCACTTAAAAGTAAATAAAGTGTCCGAACGGTTTGTTTTGACTTAATGCCATATGAGAAGTTATTGAATTAGAGAAGTTTATGATAATTCAAGTAGCTTTAGTAGTCTTCAAATGATTTAAGAATCATTTCTAATTGCATTTCTACAACCTTATATTTGAATATTTGTTGTTTTTCCTGCTTTTGAAACTACTACTACAACTCCTCTTCCCTAATCCGACGTTCATAGGTGTTGAAGACCGCATTTCCTACGTTGCCGACCCTCACAAGGTACTGCAGATGCTTTCATCTTCGATCGTGGCATTTCGCTGACCAAAACAACGCATCACGAAATATCATAGTCGACTATTGACATCTCAACCGTTTTCCCAGGAACGGAGGAACTACTACTGCAACTCCTCTTCCCTAATCGTCCGACGTCCATAGGTCTTGAAGACCGCATTTCCTGATGTTGCCGACCCTCACAAGGTACTGCAGATGCTTTCATCTTCGATCGTGGCACTTTGCTGACCAAAACAACGCATCACGAAATATCATAGTCGACTATCGACCTCTCAACCGTTTTCCCAGGAACGGAGGAACTACTACTACAGCTCCTCTTCCCTAATCGTCCGACGTCCATAGGTCTTGAAGACCGCATTTCCTGATGTTGCCGACCCTCACAAGGTTACTGCAGATGCTTTCATCTTCGATTGTGGAACTTCATTGACTAAAACAACGCATCGCGAAATATCATAGTCGACTATTGACATCTCAACCGCTTTCCCAGGAACGGAGGAACTACTACTACAACTCCTCTTCCTAATCGTCCGACGTCCATAGGTCTTGAAGATCGCATTTCCTACGTTGCCGACCCTCACAGGGTACTGCAGATGCTTTCATCTTCGATTGTGGAACTTCATTGACTAAAACAACGCATCGCGAAATATCATAGTCGACTATTGACATCTCAACCGTTTTCCCAGGAACGGAGGAACTACTACTGCGACTCCTCTTCCCTAATCGTCCGACGTTCATAGGTCTTGAAGATCGCATTTCCTACGTTGCCGACCCTCACAGGGTACTGCAGATGCTTTCATCTTCGATTGTGGAACTTCATTGACTAAAACAACGCATCACGAAATATCATTGTAGACTATTGACATCTCAACCGCTTTCCCAGGAACGGAGGAACCCTTCTTATCCTGCTTCTGACACCATTGAAAATGAGTACAATCCCTTTTATAAATGACCGAAACTAAAATAACCCAATTGCATAAATGAAACAGATAAATAAACAATATCAGCGAGTGGGTAAAATAATTTAGAAGTTGGGTAGGGCATTGAATGAGTGAAGCCTTTAAAAGCTGACGTAGAGAAAGTACGTTTACTTGTGGCCCTCCCAGAATGATTTATAGAAAATGTCCCCTCCGGCGGTGCACTTAAAGAGGGGAAAAGTTCAGGTGGTAATTAGATGTTTGATTTGACTCGGCTACTGATAGCTACAGTTTTTTTAGCCCGATTTCTCCTTTCTTAGAGATATATAGGGACTTTAATTATCCTTAAAGGTCATAATGTACCACTTGTCGCTCCAAGACAGGGTTAAATAGAAGTAACAAATCTTTAAATTTATGACTCTTTCCGTCGAACAACACCGGGGGTATTGCGTAGAGACGGCGAAATATCGTCCGCTTTGTAATGAGCAACGAACACCATAAATATTAAGACTCAATGGCCGATTCCGTTTAAAACCTTATATTTCCTATTTGGATTAAATAATAAACGTACATTTTCTGGGCAACCGATAACGTTTTTATTATGGTATGTGAAGAGTGTCACCTTATAAATCGTTGATATACAATCCTTGGGTTAACGATTTTTTAAAATATTCAACTCCCATTTCCATACGGTTTAGCCAATCAAATTGCAAATCGTATCAAGATGTTTCCAGCTTAAAAGGAATGCCAATAAAGTTTCCCCGTACATGATGTGGTAGTACCAGCATACTTGTCCAACGGACAAAAATATTCAACAAACACGTCTGTACACGTCAAATAAGATATAATGCATAAAAGCGTTTTTTTAAAATTCTTAGGTAGTCGTAACTTCAAAATGGCATCTGAATAGCGGAATATGCGGCGGAAAAAGTGAATACTGTTATACAAAAGAGAGAGTGCGGTAGTGTTCCCATGGACGTCAGTAGTCGACTATGATTGTTCAGTGGACGATCGAAAATTAAAGAACCTCCAGTACATCGTATGAGTCGTAAACCGGAAAGAATCGCGTTTTCGGAAGGAACGTCGCTGTCGTCCAGATCAGGTAAGACCAAGGAAGATTGGAAGAACAAGATGGAATAAATTACATGAAAATTGATTGCAATGACCTCAGATTTTACCATATTTAGGGAAATCGAATTTAAGAGTTCATTTCGTCGCGTTAGTTTTAACACCAAGTCATTTTTTTAATCAAGTTTGGCATTGTTTCTGATGGTAAATTTGGTGAAGAATCGAATTCCGTTGGTAGTTTAACCCTATTACCAACAGAAAACGCGTAGTATTAATTATCATTTTAGTAGGGAGAAATTTCATACTCTACCCATTGCGAGAGGCACATCCCCAGGCCAAAGAGCCCATTATTTCTACCTTGACGCTTAGAAAAATTTTCGAAAAAAAGAACTTAGAAAATTTTTCAAAAAAAAAAAGGAAAACCCGGAAAATTTTAGGAAAAAACCGAAAATTAAAAAAAAAAAACTTAGAAAATTTTTCGAAACAAAAAAAAACTTGAAAAATTTTTTCGAAAAAAAACCCGGAAAACTTTTCGAAAAAAAAACCCGGAAAATTTTCGAAAAAAAAAATGAAAACCCGGAAAATTTTTAGTAAAAAAACATCCCCTCCCTTATTCTTTCCCTCTTTTATACTTCCCCCTCCTTTATACTTTCGTTCCCTTATACTTCCCCCTCCGTTATACTTCCCCTTCCCTTTACGTACCCTCCGTTATCCTTACCCTCCTATATACTTCCCCCTCCGTTATCCTTACCCTCCTATATACTTCCCCCTCCGTTAAACATCCCCTTCCCTTTACGTACACTCCGTTATCCTTACCCTCCTATATACTTCCCCCTCCGTTAAACATCCCCCTTCCCTTTACGTACCCTCCGTTATCCTTACCCTCCTATATACTTCCCCCTCTGTTATACTTCCCCTCCCATATTTTCCCCCTCAGTTATACTTCCCCTCCTATATACTTCGCCCTCCTATATTGTTACTTCTCTTTAAGGAAGTTTTCGTTGGAAGCTCTTCAAACCAGTATTTTTTATCAACTTTGAGTTTCGCATTGTTTCTGATAGTAAATGTTGTGAAGAACGAATTCCGTTGGTAGTTTAACCCTATTACCAACAGAAAACGCATAGTTCACGATTTCACCAACAGGTAGTGCATGAGTAATTAATCTGTATTTTGGCTCTCCTAAAAACCTAGGAAAAATGACATATCCGGTGTTAGAACTAACGGATTTATTATTTCTACACGTGGAATTATCAAGTAATAGAAAACTAAACCAAAAACTGATTATTTCTCTCTTAATAGAGGAACGAAATTTTTTTTAAGAAGAAGTGATTTGATTGTTTGTGGTTTGAAGAGTTGCTAATGGTTTCTGACCAATTACGGTCGTGTAGATTTTTTTATTTATAAAATGTTCCTTGATTAAGTGTGTCAAAAAATGTGTTTTTATTTCACAACAAATTAATTCATTCGTATTAATCAAAAAAGGATGCATGCCCATGAACGGAACATCATTCAAGTTAAAGTAGAAAATTATTCATCACTTTCAAAAGACGCATTTAAAAAAAAGTCAAGAATTATCTTTAGGCCCTTTTTTATTTAAATGAAGCCTTAAAAGGTGAATTAATTGATTATAATATTAATAAAATTTAAATTTTTCTTCCCAACCTTATTAGAGGCGATTTAAATAAAAGGCGGATAAAATTAAATTACATGTCGACCTCTTAAATATTCAGCGCTTTAAAAAGGACGAAAATGACACAAATGAACGTTTTAAAAAGGTGTCTATTAGTGAGAGTTTAATGGGTTTGTCTACAAAGTTCTAAACCACAAATGGATTTCGGTTGATACTTTCGAAAAAATGCTAATTTTATACATTTTTTCAGAATCTCGGCTTCGAAAGCCTTCACTTCTTGGAGAGAATTTACGATTCGTTTGTCACTAAACGAGTTCGTGTTGAAATTTTATTTAGTTTGTTTAATTTTAGGTTTATTTGAAGATAAAAAATAAGATTATGAATCCTGTGACACTGTTTTTGGTGGAGGGTCGTTATATGTTGAAAAATATTGATATTTGAACTCCCTCGCTTTTTGAAAAAAGCCGTAATGCCCTTAATCTGAATAAATTTTCGACCGCACATTTTGCTTCTTATGTCAACTTCATCAAAAATATTGTGATACCCTCTCTCCGAGGACCCCGAAGGATGTGGGAAGCGACGACCTTTGTACCCAGAAGAAGAGCCGTTGCCCTGAAGAGTCAATAATGATCGATGTGGACCTTCTGTATTTAATTCGCCGGGGAGAGAAAAGCGATTAAGGCGCCTCCTAATCAGTCCGGTGCCCCGCTGGAGTAAATGGCTAAACATTAGTCACCCAGACCTGAGGCGATCAACTCCTCCCCCACGATATCAGGTTATTAACCGACTACTGATTAGCGGGTCGTTCTCAAAACCGAGATATCAATTATCTTTTCGCTCATCAACGTAGATTATTAATTGCAAAGGATTACGAATTATATCACGACCTCGGATTCCTTGATTGATGCCAGTGATAAATGTTAGGAGCAGGTACCATTATTAAAGAATCTTTTCCTTTAAGAAAAATAAAAAAATTGACGGCTCCGCTGACTATAATTTATTTCGAGTTCCTTAAACCCTCCTCTTTTCTTCCTAGCAGTTATATCTGTCAGATTGCAAAAAACTTCCGAATCCTTTTCAAATCGCCGTTTAAAAAAAATTAAAAGTTAAGGAAGTTACCGAAGTTATTTTGTATCGTAAAATTTCCAACTTGTTTATGAGTTGTGAAAGGAGGTGGCTTAACATGCAGAATAAATTTACAGTAAGGTTTCTAGAAGCACTTAATTTTCTGCTATATTTTCCAGTTCAAAATGCCATAGAAAATATTAAAAAGGAAGAAAGAAGTCTCCGGACGTAAGTAGAAGGGAAAGACGTGATGACCAATACTATTCCATTTACGATCCCCCACGAAATAAATTCCGGATCATAATTTAATGTGTTCGGCCGTAAAGTGAGCCCCCAAGGGTGTAATTCTGAACAAGAGCCACACCCGAGGAGGCACTCGAGAAAGAACCATTTCAGTCCTTTATGGTTGGCCAATATACTTCTTCTTACTTTTTTTACAACTTTTATCCCGTTAGAGATTTTTTTTCAGGAAAAGATATTAAAAGAAATTTTTTCAACCTAAAATCAGATATCAAATGACGTTTGGTTGTTCAAACATCGCCTTCAGCCCAAATGAAGGAAATTCAAAGATGTATTAAGCGCTTCAAGGTCTAAGCTTGCTAAATGTCGTTTAAACACTACTCTGATGATTCGTACATCTGAAAAAAAAATTATATTCGTTTAATCTGTTTCATGAACAGCCTTCTTTCTTTTTCCCGACAGAGCAGCCTATGGAGCCCTACAACTCCCTTTTTGCAAGAGATGACAGCATTTTAAGCCCTTTATCTCCCTTTTCCCAAGAAACTGCAGCATTTGGAGCCCTCTATTTCCCTTTTCAAGAGACTACAGCAGTTCGAGCCCTTTGTCTGTCTTTTCCTAAGAGACTGCAGCAATTGGAGCCTTTTAACTCCCTTTTTCCCAGAGACTGCAGCATTTGGAGCCCATTGTCTCTCTTTTTCCAAGAGACTGCAGCATTTGGAGCCCATTGTCTCTCTTTTCCAAGAGACTGCAGCATTTGGAGCCCTTTGTCTCCCTTTTCCCAATAGACTGCACATTTTTAGCCCTTGTCTCCCTTTTCCCAATAGACTGCAACATTTTTAGCCCTTTGTCTCTCTTTTCCAAAAGAGACTGCAGCAATTGGAGCCCTTTAACTCCCTTTTCCCAAGGCCCTCTATCTCCCTTTTCCCAATAGACTGCAGCATTTGGAGCCTTCTACTTGTATCTCCCTTTTCTCAATAGACTGCAGAGTTTGGAGCCCACTGTCTCTCTTTTCCAAAGAGACTGCAGCATTTGGAGCCCTTTGTCTCTCTTTTTCCAAGAGACTGCAGCATTTCGAGCCCTTTATCACCCTTTTTCCTAGAGACTGCAACATTTGGAGCCCTTTAACTCCTTTTTCCAAGAGAATGCAGCATTTGGAGCTCTCTATCTCCCTTTTCCAATAGACTGCAGCATTTTGAGCCCTTTCTCTCTTTTCCAAGAGACTGCAGCATTTTGAGCCCATTATCCTTTTTCTAGACTGCAGCATTTGGAGCCCTTGTCTCTTTTCCAAAAGAAACTGCAGCATTCAGAGCCCTTTATCTCCCTTTTTACATTAGGGATGGTTAGGGAGACCACAGCATTTGTAGTCCTTCATTTTTCCGAGCGACTGCAGCATTTCTAGCCCTTTAGGTCCGTTTATTAAGCAGAATCTGCAGTTCTTTATCTCCGTTATTTCCATATGTCCATGAAACTATCCTTGATCTACCTAGGGAACTGAAAAAAAAAAAATCATTTTAATAATTTCTCACGGAAAAAAAGAGAAACCGCCAGTTATTCTACCTATTCGGCCTCAGCGAGTGGACTAACTGATGCTCCATAACCATTAAATGGTACAATTTTGCCCAATAAAGGAGAACTCTAGTGAAGGAGCGAAGAAAAATGCAACATGTGTATTCTGGTTGTCGTCCTTTTTATCTAATAAAGGTTAGGGTAAGAACCCCCATTAGACCTCAAACACGTCCCGGCCTTTTTCATATACGGCGAAAGCAATTACAAGGTGTCGAGTTTTCAAGACTTCCCTCTTCAAAACCCAAAGCTTGTTTAAGCTCTTGTAACAACTAGTCAGATATTAAAAATGTTTGCGTACATAAACGTCATAGGAGCGATAAAAAGACACTAATCACACCTTCCACTTATGATCTCCGCTTAAAAAATGCTCAGTAGATCTGTTGGGTAGAAAATTATTATTTTTATGCAGCTTTTTTTATACCATGAATTTTTTTTTCTCTAGGAATTTTATTGCGCCCTCATAAAAGGCAGGTCTCAATAAAAGCTTATTCTACCTTCAATTACCTGCTCGGAGTTATTCAAAAGCCTCAACTCCCATTAGCATAGCGATTGTAAACGTGGAAAGAAAATCACTAAGATATCATTTTCAAAGATGGCTATCTACACGGATGATGCATCTTGCTATCCCACGTTTTTAACCCTTTCTCTTAAATTTCGGAATATCAAAGTTTCCAATATCTACGCAAGCAGTTCTCAGATTCCCTGGCGACTGGACTCCCATAGCTGAAAAATTATTGCTCTCCTAATTACTATGAAAGTACCTACAATGAAGCATTTCATGCATTTACATTTGCTCGGTATATGATACTTTTTTTTTGTAAATGCCAAGAAAGGAGAAATTTTATTGCTCGGATTACACGCATTGCATTGTAATTGTTTGTGCACTCTTGAGAAGAAAAAAATGACGTTTAAATCTCAAGTTTTCTTTTAAAAGGAAAGGAAAAAAAATTAGTGAGAGAGGATACCGCTGTTATTAATCGCAAGGTATGATCTTTCGCGGCGGGACATTAGAAAAGTATTTAAAACAACAAATCGCCTTTTACCTTAAAAAATCTTATCTCGGTTTAACATCCTGAGAATATAATAGTCGCTGCGCAATCCAGAGCTGCATTGTCGCCGCTGAGAAATTGAGGCATTCGCATCCTTCGCCGAAGTAAAAAAGAAATTCCGTTCCTATTTCGCACTTGTGAATTTTCGGCTTCGAAAAATACGAGGGGTTTTAATTAACACAAGAATAAACACGCCTATCTCCATCTTGTAACGCTACATTAACGAGATAGTTTCCTTCCCTGCGGGGGGCTCGTGAACCAATTGACTCCGAAATCCCGAGCCCGCTTTTTTTGGGAAGGTGGACCTTTTCAGTATTCAGAAGCCGTTGATTTCTTTTAACAACGCACGAACATTTAGCAGTTAACCACATTATTTTTAAAAACAAAGGAGTCAATTCTAGGACTCATAATTCATAAATATTTTATCTTAAGTTGCGTAAAAAAACAATTTAATGTAATTTTTTAATCGATCCGATTTTTACCAAAATTTGTTAATTTTTAACTTCCTTAACCCTTTCGAGACCGCAGGCGACTTAGTTTCCATTCGCGCTTTTCGTTTGGAGACCGCAGGCGACTTTAGTTGCCGCGGCGCCAGCGGGAAGCTCTCTAAAAAATTTAATACCTTCGCTTACCGTGGCGCTAGCGACATGCAAAAACTGGTAATCTGTTGGGGAAGAAATGAACTACGTGACGATCGCATCACTCGTCGCTTTCTGTGCTTTGCTGGGCGCTGGGAGGGTGAGAGAGGGAAAAGTGCAGCGCCAGTAGCGCAGAGAATCCGGCGTCAGACGCGTTCTCGAAAGGGTTAAAGGAATTATTGTGATACCCTCGACGTTGGGTTTTTGGGGAAGGTCTTCAGACCCCGGAGGGTCAAATCGAATAATCTTTACCGATCTCAACTTTGTCTGTGGCTCTGGCCGCCGGCCGTCCGTCCGTCGTAGAATTTTTTTCTGGAACACTTAACGACAGTTTTCAACCGATTTTCACCAAATAAGAAGAATGAACGAGGGCGATTTTTGAATTTCCAAAAAATGGCCGTGATATTTTGTTGAAATTTTAAAAATTCGCTGCGGCCGAACCGTTGGTTCGATATTCACCAAATTTTCACCAATTACTCCTTATATTTTTTACGAATTTTAGTAGGGAGAAATCTCACACTCCACGCCTACGAGTGACCTCTCATGGGCGAAAATCCCATTATTTCTACCTTGAGATACTTGAAAATTTTTCGAAAAAAAAATTTTCGAAAAAAAAAACCCCCCAACGTTATACTTCCCCTCCGTTATTCTCCCCCTCCGTTATACTTCCCCCTCCCTTATACTTCCCCTCCCTTACTTCCCCCTCATATATTGTTACTTCTCTTTAAAAGGAAGTTTTCGTTGGAAGCTCTTCAAACTAGTACTTTTTTTCTTCTTTCGAATGTAGGGAGACGTTTAAGCTGCTTATACCCCGTTTTGTGAGGCCTGGCTGGGCGAAGACTGTAATTTTTTCTTCCTCAAAATTCAAAGTTCCAGTCTGAGCTGGCACCAGATAAATTTTTATATGGAAATTTAAGTCATGAGTTATTTCGTTTTCTCAAAGGAGTTCAATTGGTGATAGTTTGCAAAATCGATTTGCTTTTCATGCGTAAAAATGCCTTCTATACAATCAAAAAACCGTTTATAATACGAGGGAAAAAAAATTTTTTTCCGCGAGGTTAAAGGGATCGAAGAAAAAAAAGAAGATTCCAAAATATTCGCGTATCATGGTCAGACCCCCCTCGTTCATTGTTCGCGTTTATGTGTTAAAACGGGCGGGAATAGGAAATGCGAGGGGATACGCGTGACCCGGGATTGGACGTTTATGGGAGCGGCGAAGGGGACCTGCGGGAGGGGGACCGGCGAACCCTCGTGGACTTCTCACTCTTCAGTAGTGTTGTGGCCACCGCGAGCGAACCCACGCACAACCTACATCCACAAACACGTCAAGTAAGACATTTTAATAAAAATAAACACGACGAAAAATTATGCATCAATATTTAAAACCCAACAACCTAAAAACTACAAAGTTGCTAAAGATGGGGAAAAAATCTCAAAGTTGAAACTTTTTCTTAACCCAAAAATTTGCTTCTTCAGCAAGGATAGCGCATTTCGATTTAGTGAAAATTCAACCCCAATAATTTTGGCCTCCCTAAAACCATACTTTTATGCAAAATTTCCTAATAAATTTTCAAATTCAACAATTATTCATTGTGAATATTGTTGTATAAACTGAATATGGTATAAACTATTGGCTATTAATTTTATTATGTAATAAGTAGTAAATTTAAAAAATGAAATATTTAGGTAGGTTCTCATTTACCTGTTTAACTTGAGAGTTTAACTTTTCAACTCTAAAATAGACTAAAAAGTAACGCATTCTAAGATTGAAAATTTAAAGAATTTTCCTTCCGTTATAATTAATTTATTGAAAATATGGGTGAAAATTAGGTCATTAGGTCAAACCATTAGGTCTTCCGGCGCGGCTACATCTTTTGTTCTTATTGACAAAAAAGTTTTCTATAGTCAAAATTGTTTACGTGACTTCAAAATAATAAAAAATTATTGAAGAAAAACAATTTTTTTTGGCTTATTTACTTATTCTAAAGTCGTAAAAAACACGATTCTATAAAAAATCTATTAAAAATATATATTGGAAGAGGAATAATCGTTTTTCAAGGTTTACTTACTTATTATTCCGAAGAGATTATCAAACAATGTAATCAAAACCGGATACTAATTGCGAAGATTGGGAATTTAGCGGAGTTGTTCTATTAAAATGTCAATTTTATTCCTTCGATGCCAATCATTTATTCATGTCCGCTTGTTTAATGCAAAAATCGCCGAGCCTTTTTCACCTTCGTCGGCGACGCAATTTTTTTTCTTTTAGATCCACATTTTTTCTGTAGAGAAGCTTAAAAACTTGTATAGATACTCAATTTCTGCGGTTTTCTTGGTCAAAAAACTGAAGAAAAGCTCGGAAATTGATTGAAGGGAATCAAATTTTTTTTGGCAGAAAATTGACCAAAATATCTCAGTTCGTTGGCCAATAAACCGATGGAAAGAGGCTCGTCCATATTAAGGGTTTCTTGGCCCAAAAATCGAAAAAACCGAAAAAAATTCATTTTTAGGGAATTTTTTGGCCCAAAATTGAGAAAAACGCCCAAAAATCATTTTCTTTTCTTTTTAAGAATCGTACGCATTGAGATAGGACCACTGGACAACTTAGTTTATGATGCCATTAAACCTAATTTTTTATTAACTCGCTAACCTGGACGACCCTGTATAAAAAACATTAAAAGTCTAGAAAGTTAAGATAATAAATATTTTGATTTTTGATTATGAGTATTAAAAATTAATTATTGTACAGTGAACCTTTTGACCCTAAAAGCGGCGAATTTGAGCTTCAAGTGAAGTAAATCAAAGACCGCGTGTTACAGTCCCAAAAGGTTTTAAATGTCAGGATTGGTGGAGGCACGTACGAAAATTAATTTCGTTGATCGGTTCTAAACCGCTGGCGGCGAAGGAAGTTTTGTATAAAAGGCGTTTTATACGAAGGCATTTTTATACCCCGGAGATGTTGGAACCTCGAAAAAACCCATCATACGGGTTCTAATAATGCCTTTGAAGAAAAAATTTTTTTTACGGGAGAAAAATGCGCTTCCGATACTGACAAAAAAGAAGAGCGATTTCAATGAGGTTGACGAACCTTTGAACTGTCTCTGAAGAGGTTTCTCCCCCACTTGAAGGCCTTTTTGAGTCAGGAGCCTAAATCACCGCTACGCCCGCTGATTGACTCGCTCCCGGCATTTCAATCCGAAAAGAGACAAACGCAAAACGTCTCCATTTAAATTCTACGTCTTCCTCCCCGAAAGTTCTTTAAATAATTTCGTTATGTACTCCTCGAAATTAGGTGTTTTATCTCCCGAATTTTTGGGTAACTTCAAGTTGTCGGAAAACATTAACATCTCTTAAGGGTCCGTTATACCGCTTTAAATTTTTGCTCCAATTTTGCGAGAAAACTGTTCGTTTTAAACAATTTTTTTTTTTTGTTTGGCTTTAGAATACATTTTTAACTTAAGTACAAAAGATTTTTTTAAATTCACAAATCTTAAAAATGTAGAAAATCAGAAAAAACATCACGATTAAAATATTAAAAATTCCATAAAACGAATTTGTATTTAAATTTATGACAGTTTAATAAAGCTAGAAGCAAGGAAGTTTTTCCTATCTACACTCAACTTTTTGTGAATTGGGAGCAAATCGTCGCGTTAGTTCTAACACCGGATAAGTCATTTTTTATCAATTTTGAGTTAGGCATAGTAGATGGTAAATTTTGTGGAGAATCGAATTCCGTTGGTAGTTTAACCCTATTACCAACAGAAAACGCGTAGTTCACGATTTAGCCAACAGGTGATGCGATTCCAATGAGAAATAATCCGTATTTTGGCTCCCGACAACCTAGGAAAAATGACTTATCCGGTGTTAGAACTAACGCGATGAAATTAAAAAATTGATTCCTTCACTCCTGGTTAAATAGAAGATTATTTAACTCTTTCTTAATATTTTAGTTTAATGTATTTGCTTTTTTATTATTCAAGTTTTGCACCCACTTGGTGATCGAAAAAGCACGGCGGCAAAACCTACATTGTAGCAGTTTTTTTTTTAAATTATGGTAATTTCCCTCAGGCCGCAGAAACGATCGCTGTGTTTACGGATGCAAACCGCCTGATCATTACGCCGTTTCAGACCAATTAGGGATCATTATAAAAAGTGGCATTCGAGTTCTACGAGCGTATAATACTTAAAATTTTACGACAAATCTACATTTTAAACGGCTTCATTTTGAAGGGGAAAAAAAGTGTCTTTTTGACCCCCTGGTTGATGAGCCAAAAAAGCGGAGGGTTTTGAAATGTCTTTGAGAAAGTTAAAAAGCGTGTTTTTTAAAGCGAGAACGGGACCCATGGGTGGAAGACAATGTGGTAATTTAAAGGAACGAAACGAGCTTCACTGAATCATTCATGGGATGAAATCATAGAGCGCAATATGGAGTCCCATTGTTTACACATGAGCTGAGCCATTAAAGTGATTGACTGCTTACTCACTCGACTATTCGCTAATTAAACGCGGATTTCAATTTCCTTCGAAATCAAAGAGAAGTTATTGAATTCCGCTTTTTGGGTGAGGGGTCTTTAAGACCCAGGGAAGGAAAAACTATTTTTTTCTTCCCATTTTCACCAAACGTTTATAGAAAATTACTTTTGTGGCAATTTTTTAACTTCCTTAAAGAAGTTATTGTGATACCCTCCACGTCGGGTTTTTGGGGATTTTCTAATTCGAATTTTCTACATTAATTATCATATTAGTAGGGAGAAATTTCATACGTCCACCCGTTCGAGAGGGACCTCCCTTGGGCGAAAATCCCATTATTTTACCTTGATACTTTCAAAAAAAAAAAAAAAAATCGGAAATTTTTTGAAAAAAAAAAAAAATCTTCCCTTCTTTATTCGAGTACTTCCCCCTCTGATATACTTTCCCTCCTTTCTACCCCCCCTCCATTATACTTCCCCCTCTGTTATACTTCCCCTCCTTTATACTTCCCCCTCCTATATTTTTACTTCTCTTTAAGGAAGTTTTCGTTGGAAGCTCTTCAAACTAGTACTTTTCTTTTGAATTTGCAAAACAAGCAGAAAACTGTCTCTCAAGTTTATTTTTATCATCGCCGTACTATTGGTCCAATTTTTTGAAACTGTGGCATTCGTAATCGGTTTTAGTGTTTAAAATCTGGGACAATATTTAAAATTCCTTGACTTTATCCTATAGATTTATTAAAATGGTCTTTAAATCTAAGTTATAGGTAGGCACAGGATATTTAAAAAAATTTTCTTACAGGTTTTTATTTATGAAAAAAAAATTCGTTCCACTTAATAAAGCGGATTATGGCCACAAAAAAATAAATTTGAATAAAAATCTATCTAGGAAAAATAAAAAATTCTCCAATATAAACATTCAAATTGAGCTACCGGTTGAATCAACACCTGATCCTTTTACAAAAGAGGCTTGCGTCCAATCGGCGATACAAAACTGAACAAAGGCCTTTTTTGAAATGCTAAACCGAAACCTCTACGGTATATATTATAAGGTCGAAAATGTAAATGAGGCCCGATTTGAATAAAGGAGTCATGAATTCAGAGCCTAAACTACAATGCAACAACTAAAAACCTCAGACGCGCCGAGTTACAAATTAGGTCTTAGGGCTTATCGTGACCGAAAACACCTTCTAATTGCACAACTATCATCTTTGACTTTTTATCATCTATTGTTTCTAAAATTAATTTACTGTTTTTGATGAATATTTTAACGATTGAAATTAGATCGAGTCTTTTTCGTCGAGTCACGACCCTTAGGTGGTCGCCCGAGATTTACGAGATTTACACCCAACGGCTTCATCCAACAAGGAAAACGGGACTGATCTACATGTCAAACCACATTTAAACCCATTTCGGTCTTAATTAAACTCTGAATACCAATAATCACGATATGCAAATGCATTTTTTTTCTCAAATTTTTATCGGGGCTAATAAACTTGTTTAATGTACTAGTACTCTGATTAAATTAATGATTAAATTTTAATCAATAATAAAAAAAACTGGAATCTTGACTTCCTGAAAATCAAGTCAGAAAAAACATTTTTTTTGCGATAATTTTCACCCAATGAAGAACACTTACAAAGCGAGTTATTTTTCAAAGTACTTATTGGGTATACTTCCCCCTCCTTTATACTTCTCCTCCATTCTACCTCCCTCCTATTATACTTCCCCCTATGAGCTTATGATACCACAATTTTTTACGACTGTTTATTTCCCGATGAGATTTGCCTCCACCAGAAAACTCTGTTTGTACAAATTATTTGGAGTTTTTCTCATTTTTTAACTTCCTTAAAGAAGTTATTGTGATACCCTCCATCGGGTTTTTGGGGAAGGTCTTCCAGACCCCGAGGGTCAATTCCATATGGATCTATACCTCTTTTAAGAATTTTTGTGTAAAAAAATTATCATTTTTTATCATATTTTTTGAAGAAAAAAAACAGTTTCCCTCTGTTATACTTCCCCCTTTATACTCCTCCTCCTTTATCTTCTCCATTCTACCCCCCTTCCTTTACTTCCCCTCCGTTATAGTTTCCCCCCTTATACCCCTCCTTTATACTTCCCCTCCTTTACTTCCCTCCTTTACCCCTCTCCGTATACTTCCCCTCCAAAATTGTACTTCTCTTAAGGAAGTTTTCGTTGGAAGCTCTTCAATCTAGTACTTTTAGTAAGAAACCCCATTTTTGCTTGGTTTTTAGGAGTTGTAAGCGAGTAGCTTATCTCACTTAAAATAGTTCCATGGGGTTCCGCCTGGGGTCTAACGATCATAGCCCGCGTAGATAAGAATGATAAGATCAATGTCGATTAAGAGTGTTTACGAATGAATTTCGTGTAATTTATTTGTAAGATTCTTTCTTAGAACGTGATTTATTCACCTTAAATAAGTAAATACAAATAAAAGAAATAGAACAAACCAAATACCTTAAATAAGTAAATAAATACACGAAATTCATTCGTAAACACTCTTAAGTCGACATTGAATCTTATCATTCTTATCTACGCGCGCTATGATCGTTAGACCCCAGGCGGAACCCCATGGAACTATTTTAGTGAGATAAGCTTTCGCTTACAGAGTTTTTCCTCGGTTTTTAACAAAGAAATGCCATTTTTACAGAATTTTCAGATGATTTCCACGTTTTTTGACAGAAAAACCCCATTTTTATGTAATAAGGGTTTGACGATTGAAAAAAATTTTTTTACGAACAAAGGGGATATCTTTCTTCTTTTTTTTCTATTTAATATGCCATGTTGGGATCATCATTTTATTAATAGGATTAAGGCTCGTTTTACATTCTATATTATGTATCCGGTTTTAAAAATGTTGATCCTTTCAATTTTCGAGAGGACAATAGTAGGAGCATTAAATATGGTCAGAATTCCAACAAACCCTCCTCCAAATAAATAAACTGTCGAAAGATACCTATCGAAACCTATTTCAGGCATAAAGAACGTTCCTTAAATCAGTCAGGTTTTACGGTTACTACTTTTGAGGTGGGCAGAAAACGATGTTTAAGTTATGAGCGAGTTATGGTGAGGTTAAATTTAGAAGTAGGAAAAAGCATGTTTTTATTTTTTTAATAAGGCCTTTTTTGGAGAGTGGATGGTACCTGTTGTTTGATGTAACGTAAAAGGGATTAATTAATTTAAAAAAATAAACACTTTTTATAACCTGTTTCCTCCGTTATTAAAATGAAAAAATAAAATAAAAATTTCATCTTGTTAGTAGAAAAGCGTCAACGTTAAGGTGAAAAAAAGACAACATTTTCAATTTGTCCATAATGGCTTTGAAAACCAGTCTCGTTATTATAGTTTATCCCGAGTATATTGAACGCCTTGATCGGAACGGGTCGTCATATGTTCAGAGTCTTTCGATAAAAGAGTCGCGGCCGGCGAGATAAGAGGATGGGGCGGTTCGTTATATACTTTACCCATATGGATCTACCAGATATTCATTATGCAACAACGGAATGCGCATAATGCATTTACCCTGTCCTTAATCAAATCGCTACCAACGAACCTATGAGTCCTTTATAGAGCATTTTAAAACTTGATAAAATGTACGTTGGCTACACTGTTTTGCCCTAAAAGTTATTTTTTTGCTGTAAACTGCTAAAAAATTAGATAAATCTTTCTAAAAAAAAAAAAAAAAAAAAAAAAAAAAAAATTGCCAGAATTAAGGTAGAAATAATCAAGTTATCGCTCAGCCAAGGCCTCTCGGAACGATCGTGAACAGCCCATATTCTCCCTTCTATAAAATTTTTTTTCAGTTCGTGAGTTCTAGTTTTATACTGAAAATTTGGTGTTGCGGAAGATTATTGTAAAAATCTAGTGGGAAACGGATGAAAATTACGGAGTGACGCGGCCAGCATCACGGACAACTTTTGATCGGTAAGGTTTCTTGAAGAGCCTCTCCCTAAAATCGTTCATGGAGGGTAATCCAACAACTTCTCTTTGAGAAATTTCTAAGTCCCCAAAAATGAAGAAAAAATGGTTTTCTCAGCCTAAAAACCCGATAAAGTTGAGTAAAAACACGACGAAAACCCGTAAAAATGAAAGATTCTCGGTTTCTGAAAGCGATGAAAGGGCCGGAAAAAGTCAACTCGGTTTTATTACGTTCCACCCTGAAACCTTTCTTCTTTTTTGGCTTGATAGATTTTTAAAAAATCCAGTTTTTTTCCTCCTCTGATATTTATTAACTTCTCAATTCCTTCGTTTGAACCTGATTTTCTGACTTGTTTTTTCATTCACTTCTTTTTTTGGTCTCAACTTGAATACTTAATGTTAACCTATCGTAAAGTTGAGATTTTAGTTTTTTTTTAAATGTAGGTACTTTTAAGATGTGCTTTTAATGGTCCATTTACATTAATGGTACCGATTACCTATTTATGTAGCTTACAACAAACGGGACCACCGTGAAAAAAGAAAAAAACCTAAAAAACCAGTCCTGACAGAAAAAGAGTTTTATTTCCAGAACAATAAACTCGTAGAGCAATTATGTGATTTAAAACTGGAATTTTCCACAAAGGCGATTAAACAATTTCCGTAACATATTAGAAAAATTAACTTGGTCTTCCGTATGTCGGCACTTCTGAGGTGTCGTCCAATTCCTTTGACGCATGCCATTCCTTATATCAAACGTTTATTTTTTTTCTTTTAATCTCGTAATCCTGATAACAACATTTTTTTTCCCATAGGGATGCGCAATATTTTTTTTTCCATCTCCAACTATTCTCATACTTCAACCTATAATATGCAGTCACTAGTTTACACATGTCTAACAGTCCTTTAGATCCTGGCGGTAAAGAGAGAGGGAGAATAAAAAAAGCTCTTCTTTTTGAATAAACACTCAAACCCTTCCCCACGTTACTGGTTTGAAGAGCTTCCAACGAAAACTTCCTTAAAGGGAAGTAACAATATAGGAGGGGAAGTATAACGGAGGGGACGTACAACGGAGGGGGAAGTATATGGGAGAGGAAGTATAAGTGAGGAAGTATAACAGGGGAAGTATAACGGAGGGGATGTATAAGGGGGGAAAGTATGAAGTAGAAGAAGTATAACAGAGAGGGAAGTTTTTTTTTTTGAAAAATTTTCAAGTTTTCTTTTTTTTTCGAAAAATTTTCGAACAGTCGAAAATTTTCAAGTTCGAAAATTTTTGGGAAAAAGCACTCGGAAAATTTTTCGAAAAAAAAAACTCGGAAAATTAAAAAAAAAAAAACTTAGAGAATCTGGTGAAAATCAGTTGAAAACTGTGGCCGTAAAGTGTTCCGGAAAAAAATGCTACGGCCGGACGGCCACAGAGACAAAGTCGAGATCGGTAAAGATCAATATTCGAATTGACCCTCCGGGGTCTGGAAGACCCCAAAAACCCAACGGAGAGCATCACAATAACTTCTTTAAGGAAGTTAAAACAAAAAAGTTGAAATTGAAATTTTAGATTTTCTTGACGATTTCTCTGTGGAGAAAAAAAATTTCTAAATTGCTAATAATCTGGAAGGATGAAATTTGATTTGAATAAAGATTGACAAGGTAGGTGGTCGTGTTTGCCCAGGTCTTAAATTTTTTAGAGCCTGTCGGCTCTTTTGAAGTTATTTTCTAAGTGATCGTCTCAATTTTGACGTTTTAATTTTTAAATACGAATATTTTTTCATATTAATCGCCTTTCAGAAGATGTCGACTTTTAATAACTCGCTTATTAATATTAATTTTAAAATTGTGCAAATTATCTTGCCACAATAGGTCTTGGAGTCATGGCATTGTGGTGATAGCCCCCATTTTGGGCCCATATTTTCCCTCTGATTGTTGACGTTTTGTCAAAAAACAGTCCATGAATGAAAATGATTTTTGCAGATCATTTGGCATTCTATGCTGTTGCCTTCCGGCTGTTGTTTGCAGCAGACTTTTTATAAAATTCATTGTTTTCCATCAAATTTTGAAAGTTTTATAAAAAATGATAGAAAACCGGTCATAATTTAATAAAAAGGAGCGTAAATAAAATTTTCCTTGATTTAAACTGGTTTAAAAGTTACAAATGAGACGGAGACGAATATGTTGGCCGGGCATTCAGTAGCTGGGAGAGGTGCGAGTTTAGCATTCATGCGGGTGATGTTGATTTGTGGGTTATCGAGCCCCCGGGTAGGTGTTTCTGACAAATAGTTACAACGCTCGCGGTACACAATGCGGACGGAGAAACCAAAAGCCAGAAGGGGACTTCGAAATATACGGTCATGTTCCTCTCTTATCGCAACACCTTTATTTCTTTTCCTCCTTCGCTTCGATTTAATATCTCATAATTCCTATTAACTAACCTTGTCATTTATAACCGGTCCCAGTCCGTCAAGCCACAATGTTTTGAGTTATTTCACTTATATTAACTTCATATAAGAAAAAAAGAGGTTTGTGATATACAGAAAAGACAAATGGGACAGCCTTTTATTTTCTTTCGGCCTTTTAAATTTTTTTATTCGTATACTTTCTATTCTACATCCTTTCAAACAGGATGGGCTACAAACACAAAACAATTTTTTGGACGTAATCAATTCGTTTGAAAAATGATACTTCAGTTTGGATTTGAGGACATCATGAGGTGAAGGAAAAAAACTATTTTGGGATTCTGCAGGTGTATTATAAATTTACAATGGACTAAGGACATCTTGACGTGTCCTTCGGGCTAGCTAAGAAAAGAAAGAGGAAGACAAAAAATAAAAAAAGCTGCGAAACCCATCGGCTATAAACCCGACATGCATATTCAATCGCGGACATGTCCGAACTTATCATTCAGGTCCGATACATTACTACGTCCATCTAACGTTCGAACGTTTTTGAATAAAAGATGCACCTAAAAGTTTAACAGCGTTGTTTTGGCGCAGGAGGCCCCAGTGTAGTTTTTCTTCGGGTTTTGGAGGACCGGAATGCACCTGGGCATTCTTTACATTGTGGCTACCGATTCTCTTCCAAAAAGTGTTTTTCTTCTTTGATAAAGTCTTAAAAAATCTTATTGTGAAAAAGCATGAATCATAAAGTAGACACCCATGAAATCTTCAACGTCAAACCGTAAAACGTTTGAAGGATAGACGTCAAACATTAAAAAAAAATCCTCTAATAAAATAGCGGTTTTGAAATGTTATGATGTTTATTTTTTATAAAAATTGTTATTCGGTTTTTTTAAGGTGCGATTTATGAGCCGTTTTGTATGACAGTGACCCCCCTTTCGAGGTACTGTTAGCCGTCGAGAAACCATATCCTCTGTTTTAGGCAGTCACCCTTGACCTGAAGCCGCTTTTATTACTCAACGATTCGTTCCAAAGACGATTCTCTCAAATTGAAGAATGACTGGACGAAAAAAAAGTCTCGTTCGAGTTTCAGATTAAAGCGTACCCTTCGCATTTTTTTTTCAGGCCTTAAATTAAAGTTCAAAGTTAATAAAAAAGCTACTGATGACCTCAAACGTCATTTAAAATAAAGTAGGTACTACAGATACAAATAAATATAAAACGGCTACCGAATTGTCATCCAAAAAAAAAAGATCGTGTCGATGTGTCAAGGCCTTCTTGATTACTCCTTAAAAGGCGCCATTTCGGATACATTATTTACATTGTTTAAATAGTATCAGATTTCAAGGCGAACACCATTTCCAGTTGTGAAAAACAGGAACGTAAAATATAGGAAATGATTAGAATTGCATTTATTAAAATAATTAATTTAAACAGTGACCGAAGTATATCGGCTTTACGTCTATGGCTATTTTATTAAAAACCGAACGCAAGGCCGGTTAGTGGATATAAACTCCCCGCCTACATTCTATCTAGAAAATAATTTTCTCACAGAAGAAAAATTTTTTTCATTAAATTGTATATTTTTTTCATTACGGGCATTTTTACGAGTTTTAAAAAAACTCTTGACATTTTTGGGATACCTGGAAGATACAATTTGGAGAAAATTGGATGAAAATTGCTGCTGTAAAGTGTTCAGGATAAAAACTGGTTTGAAGAGCTTCCAACGAAACATCCTTAAAGATAAGTAACAATATAGGAGGGGGAAGTATAACTGAGGGGGAAGTATAGGAGGGGTAGTATAGCGGAGGGGAATTATAACGGAGGTGGAAGTTTTTTTTTTTTTTTTTTTCTTTTATTATTTTTCGAAAAATTTTCCGACCTTTTTTTTTGAAAAATTTTCCGGGTTTTCTTTTCTTTTTTTTTCGAAATTTTTTTTAAGTGTCTAGGTAGAAATAATGGGCTCTTTGGCCTAGGGATGTGCCTCTCGTAATGCCTGGAAGTATGAAATTTCTCCCTTCTAAAAATAAGTATCAAGGTAGAAATATGGGATTTTTGCCCAAGCTAGGTCACTCTCGTAGCGCGTGGAAGTATGAAATTTCTCCCTTCTAAAATTATATTTAATGTTGAAAAAATGACAATTTTTTTTCCAAAAATTCTTAAAAATATAGGAGTAAATGGTGAAAATTGGTGAAAATCGGACCACGGTTCGGCAGCAGCGAATTTTTTAAAATTTTCAAACAAACATATCTCCGCCATTTTTTCGAAATTCAAAAATTGCCCTTGCCAGTTTCTTGTTCACCGACTAAAGAAAATTTGGTGAAAATCGGTTGAAAATTGTGGCCGTAAG
>JACGAQ010001843.1:0-50677 GCA_014119065.1 Orius insidiosus | reverse complement strand
CATTCATAAACCGATGAATGGGTGTTTTAATCTAAAGCACAAACGATACGCACGCCTTCACTAGGTTGTTTTTAAGCTAATCTCAAAATACTTAAAGTGTTTGGGGTTTTGGTGGAGATCAGAACAATTTTTAATCCTTGCGTATTAAACACCACCGCTTACTAACTGCCTTTTTTTTAAATCTGTGGATCCTCGAACACCGGGGAGAGGAGCAGGAATGCTTCAGTGTAGAAATCTAACTCGGGACTTAGTCCTAAGGAATTAAGGCCGCTGCGCCGGCCCCACTAAACAGAATTTTTGTGAATTTCAATAAAAGGGAAAACATTTTCAAGATCTTAAAAATGCAAGACTCGATGAAATCGCATAAAAATTTCCCGTCATTAGGTCCTCCGGAATGATCTAGCGACGGCCGAACGGACGGAAGGCCAGCACCACTGACAACCTCTGATCGGCAAAGATCACTTTTTTTCCACCACGGTTTCTGGAAGACCCTTCCCCAAAGAAAGTAACAAGGAGGGGGTCACAGTAATTTCTCTTTGCGGATGCTAAAAACGATGATACTCAAGGTCGGAAAAGAGAATTAAATGACCGAGGGGTCTGGAAGACCTACTTCCGAATACCATTGGTCAAGGATATGACAATCTTCTGAAAATTTACATTATGAGGACTAGTTTCTCTCTTATTTTAGATTTATATTGGTAAGAGCACTCTAGTGCCAGTTCTCCTCACTAAACCGTTTCAAAAATGAGATACTCGAATGCGCTAGTTGACTTTCTTTACTAGACAACTTTACCTAGTTGTGGGCTACTTCAATTTAGAATGCTTTGGCATATAATACTTTAGCATGCCCCATAAACTTTGCAGGTCCAATGTATTTTAAACAATTTAATACATTGTTTAGTGTAAAAAAAAATATAAGAAAACCATACTTTACTCTTCACTTCTGTTTTGTTAGAAGACAGAAATAGGAGGGGGGGGACTAACGTAGCACCCCTATTTGTGTAGCTACAACAGACGATTAAATTTTGAAGAAAATTTTTAGATTTGGCAAAACGCTTCAAGGAATCTATCGGTTCAAGTGGTGGTAGCGTGTGTTCGCTGCGATAAGACTTTCAAATGGTTTACATTTACCTTTTAACTTCCTCAAAGATAAGTTATTGAATTACCCCATATTCGGTTTTAGGAGTAGGTCTTCTAGACAACATTGAGGAAAATTGATAGTTCCTCCAATTTTCACCAATTAAATACTCTTTTGTACATTCAATATCATTGGTTTCAAATCCTCTAATCAGGGATGGCGGGGATTAAGGCTTTTAATTCCCTTGGTGGCAGTCTTGGATTCGATTCCCACACTGGAGCATCCCAGCTCCAGTCCCTGGTGTTTGAGGTTCCCCAGGGAACAAGAATAATTGGGTACTTTTTTTTAATTCAACATCTTTGTGTTACAAAACACTTAATCTTCTCGTTCCTGGGGAATCCAAACACCAGGGACTGGAGTGGGAATGCTCCAGTGTGGGAATTGAACCCACGACTGGGGGAATTAAGGAAGGACCGCTGCCTTAATCCCCTCGGCCACCCGTTCCCTACAATTGTATAGCTCTCTGGAAAAACGTTGCATCTATCAAAAGGCAACTTTACAGGTGAGTGGATTTTGTCCAAAAAAAAGCGGAAACTGGTAAACTAAAGATCAACATAAAACGTTTTTCCTCTATAAAATGCAAAAACCTCTGAGTTACACAATCAGCGCTAAATGAACGTTTTTTCACCAAACCAAAGCACTATTCGCCCCACTTCTTTAGCAAATATAGGCTACTAGCTTGAATATACTTGAAGGTTGGATTCAATCAAGGGACAGAGATGGCTTATCCGTCAAAACCGATTTTTGAACGTTTTTCCATCGTAATTCATATTATGAGTTTGGCACCGATTCAGCGCATCCCAGTTCTGCGACTGATGGGATTATTACCTGTATAGAGTATAGATCTTTTTTAGTCCCAGATTAGCGCCCGAAGGATTAATGCTCCTACTAGAAAGGAGTTTTCATTTTTATCAATACCCGTATGAAATAAAAGAATGTATAAATGTCGACATAATGCCATAATGCATTTGACCATAAAGTAGCGAGTTACCGTTCACCATAAAAATCTGAAACTCAACGTAAAGGAAATAGTCAAAAACGTTCACCATAAAGAAGAGATTTAACACTGTTGTTTTGAAATAAAATTTGTCGTTTCAACATAATGCAGTTGACGTAAAGGAAACTTTCATTGTCGTTTCGCCATAATACTGTTTCTGTCGTTTGGGCATAATACATCTCACCATACACTAGGGACAGCCAAAGAGCAAGCCTATTTTGCTGTTTAAAACGCAATATGGCAGAACGTCAAAACCTTAAAACTTGACAGTTCACCATAATGCTTTTAAGAGCTTCATGATCTATTGCATTTTGCTGAAACGCATTATGGTGAATTACAGATTTTTTATGTTCAACTGAATTAGGGTGAAATGCATTTTGTTGAACGGTGTTCTCCCTTGCATAACCGCCTATCGTACGGGCTGCACAACGCTCTGAAGTGGGACTGCTAGCATAAGGCGCTAATCTGGGACTTTTAACCCTTGGGCGCTGAAATGGGACGCGCTGATCGGGACTACACCCATATTATCATGTAAATAGTAGGGCTTCAGGATGATACATTGGATATTAAGTGTATTGTAATATACGCCTTTTTTTGGGCAAAATATCATGAAAATCAAGAGTTTTGAGGTAAAAATCGACCAAACGTCAGTTTCGGACTCTGCACCCAATATTACACAAAATGGTCTACTCTGGTTTTTTTTAGATAAAAACGACCAATTTATATTATAAGCTGGTAATATTCAAATAACGCGGGCGTCTCTCCGCTGGGTGGTGGAAATAGGAACTTCTACGATGGGCACCCGTCCTTCATTTGTCTCGCTGTGCATTCTGGATCCGATTGTCTTTTGTCTGTCGGCTGAGAAGAGCGTCGACTTGTCAACTCGAATCTCCGGTCTCTCCCGTTGATAAGATTCAATCTTGACAGATTGAGCTTCAGGTACACCGGGCGCATTTTAAAATCAAATTTATATTTATTCTCGTTTTTCAAATTCAGTATCGTTTTCAGGTTTCCATCGGAATCATGGCGGAAGTCCGGTACAAATTCAGACCCAACGAGAAGGTGTTGTGTTTTCATGGAGCGAATGTTTACGAAGCGATATGTCTCGAATCCAAATTCGACGAAAGCCGGTCGGAAAACATGTGCTTCGTCACTTACAAAGGACCCGGCCGCCCATGGGATAAATGGGTACCGCAGACGCGGCTTATGAGGAGGAACCTCACTAATCTCGACAAACACAAACGCCTCAGGATCGCTCCGCTCAGACCCAACCTTCTTCCTGTTCTCGAGCCGAGTTTACAAGAAAACAAAGATCCCGACGAGGATATTCCATCGGCTTCTTCCGATGAAGGCACCGAGGTTCGTATATTTACATTTTTTTTTTTCATTTCAATCGATCGGCTACGGGCGTGTGTTGGACTTGGCCTGGGGGTGGGTGTCAGAACTGTCAATTTCACGTCGTTTTCAATTCACGTTCATTTTTTTTTCTCTTTCTTACCGGTTTCTTTCGTTATTTAACATTGTGCGTCAGAATGATTTAAATGCTCCTCATATTTATAAACCTTTGGTTCAGTTAAGTTAAATTTTTAAACATCTTAGGACTTATTTCAATTGGAAATCTATCTAAAGTTTAAAACTGAAGTCAAAAATATCAATGGTATTGGAGAAACAAGATCTTAGCATTTGGGGGTTCCCTATAAGATTTTTAGGTAGAAAAGATTAAATTTGCCCATGCAATTCAGATAGTTTTTAAAACTCCGGAGAGGCTATAGTAAGCTTTAAAGGTAGCTTACTTGAGATAGGATTAGACATCTTTTTCTTCAAAACATGCGACAGAAAGCAGAGCATGCCGAGCTGTCTTTGAAAAGAAAAATCCTCCTAGAAACACTCTTGTCTGTTCTGATTTAAGTCCAGAATAAGGGTAAAAAAGTCATGCCTATCGGTCTATTTCTAGGCTTTCTTTTGCTTTACATCAACCATCCTTATCTTCTCTGAATGATGGTCCTTCCTACTCAATTCTTCATCTTCCCTCCTTTTTTCACCATCCTTGTTCTTCTACAGTGATTTTAATATCTTCCCTCATGCGCCTTCAATTTTTTTTACTGTCTGATGTCCTCATATCCACTGAGTGCACTTAATGCATTTAAAGTTAATTCAGTAAGTAATTTTAATCTTGTATTCATCCCTTCTGTGATACTGAAGTAAATTCGGAGTTGTAATAGTGAAACATTTGAATTTTCGACACATTCATTTTGTTTATAATATATAACTTTTGGTGTCTTCAAACTTCTATAAATTCACATTAGGGCAAAAAGTTATCAATCATTAATCATTAATCTGTATTTGATACAATGTAACATATTATGGATTAATAAGGTTATAATCGATAACTTCTTTGTGAGATTACATATTTGAATAGCTTGCTGGAAAAATGTGCATGTCAATTTTTTCAGAAATCGGTTTTTGATGGATAATGTTCAAGTGGGGTGAATCGCGCTTTGGTTTGGTGGAAAAACGCTTCATGTAGGTGGCGCTGATAATGTAACTCAGGGGTTTTTGCATTTTTTTAGTGGAAAAACGTATCTCTTTAGTTTTAGTTCTGTTTTAATTGCTTTTTTGAAAAATTTACTCTCATGTAAAGTTTTGCTACATGTAACCTTTTTCCAGTGAGCTATTCAGTTATAAAAGTGATTGATTGCCCTAATATGGAAGCGATGAATGATGAAATTTAACTCTTAAATTAGGCCCAAAGTCTGTCGCTGAATAATTTGGGCTAAGCTGCTCATTCTCAATTTCTCTATTTATTGTTGGCTACATCATGTTGCCATTGGTTGGACAATAATTAAAAATAGTTTCATAACATCTATTTCAAACTTAATCGCCTGAAAGAAGGAAGACAAAATTAGGTCAGGTGCGATCTAAAATGAAAAAGAAAATTTTTGTTGGTTTCAGCGAGGCGCTGTGGTAGATATGTGGTTCCACCCCCTGCTCCCTCGCCGCCTCCTGAAGACGACAGGCTTGATGACTCTGACGATAGATTCCTATCTGCGGACTCTGATTCCGATTCGGAAGACGATGACGAACTTTTGAATACAATTAACATTGAACTGACACCCAACCTTATCGATTGCCTTGCTGAAGATTGGAGGGTCATCAACAAGGAAAAAATGCTCGCTAAGCTCCCCGCACCCATTTCGGTCCACCAAATTCTAAAAGACTTCATCGAAATCACCGAAGTCAAAGAGGAGGGAGAACCCGCTTACAAGACTTCCAATAGGCGACAGATGGCCATCGGAGTGGAAAAATACTTCGATATTATGTTAGGCGCCCAGTTATTATACAGGAGTGAGGAATCTCAACATCACGCTGCTGTTAGGCAGCACGGCCCTGAAATGTCCAAAGTCTACGGTGCTGTCCACTTCTTAAGGTTGTTCGTCCGCCTCGGTTGGGCTATCGGTTTCAGTAAATTTGACGAATCGACTGAAGAGCAATTCATGCTCTTGCTCCATGAATTATTATCATTCATTGATAGTAACATCGAAGAGTATTTTACCGAAGATAACTATTTTACTCCATAAGGTTTGATTGTTTACATATCTCTCCTTATGTGTGTTGTATTTTATCAAATTATCACCCTCCCTATTTATGTTATATTGATTATCTAATAATCCTTATATGCAAAAGCATTGTAATTATGTGCGAAAATATATAATATTGTACATTATTTACCCCGCTGCATTCAATAAATGTACTGAAAAGTGTATTTTAAAAATATGTGAACTATGCTTTTTTTTTAAATCCTTTATTTATTTATTTTTACTTAAAAATATTCAACCTCCCTTTTTTTCTCTATAATTCCTTTCTTGCTTGAAGTTTTTTCGGCTAAATTCTTGTGTCCCCCTTTTTCTCGACGGTACATTCAATTAGAGCTAGCTCTGTATTTCTGTTTTATATTATAATGCGAAAATATACATATATTTTTCTTTAGTCCTTTAAATGGGTTTATTTTTCCAGTCCATTTCTTATTTAAATGAGCAGGTTAAATAGACTTAAGAACAAAAATGGAGCAAGTGCCTCTTTAAAAAAAAATCTACTTATTTGATGGCAACTATTTTAAATCACACATTTGATGGAGCTGCAAAATACACTACTAGACAAGTTAATTTTTGGTAAATCGCAATTGAATAATTAACCTGTGAGGTAAGTTGTGTAACAAAAAATTGAATAAAAGTAGGTACACAGCAAAAAAGACACTGAATACTAGAGGGAAGTCTCAGATTTCCCCAGTGAACTACAAATTGATTAAAAAATAAAATGGGAATCCTTCCAGTTTCTGGGGTTGGGCTCCTCTCTCTTCTCTCCCTTAACTACCTCGCTCGGTTTTTAATTATTTTTCATTATAATTGCTTAATGCAAAGTTTGGAAAGTAAGTTTTCCCCTCTTATCACAGAGGAAGAGATCGTTTTTTCCATTTAATTTTTGATGTTTTATCTTCGAGCACTTTTCCAGATAAAGACCTGGCAAGCGTCTAATAGCGATAATATTTTGTCTTTTCATACCGCAGTAAAACCTGCGTGCCTTCATCTCTTTCCTCCCTTTATTTGTATTTTACCTTTCTCGAGGTAATATTGTTTTTCATTTCTCGAATTTAACATATGATCTTTGCTTTCAATGTTTCACAGGACGAGAGGGAATTCGCTGATGTACTTGAAAACGCTGTTCTTGTTAACTTTGGTGCTGTATAACAAAGATAATTCGGTGTAAATAAAAAATTTTTTGTATATCTGTGTAATTTAAAACTATTATAATAATGCAAATAAAGTGAGATGACATTTTTGTACGTATGTAAATTGTGGAGAGACTTAAATAAATTTTCATTATGTGCCTTTAAACTTTTGCTACGGTCAAAGTAATTAGATTTTCTGTTAAAAGCGTATCCATTTATTTTTTAACTAAAACTTCCAAAAGCTACATAGCATTTTTTTTATGAAACAACTACTCTGAGTAAAAGAAAATAAAAATTGCACTCCAGAGTTATTCGATTCTAGAATAATTATCAAACAGCACTGCCTTTCAAATGTGATCACTGGTACAAAAAAATGGGTAAGCCAGTAAGTATGAAGTATTTTTTCCAAATAGTAAAAAATGTTTGATTTAGATTATGTTTTAATGATTAATCTATTCTTCATGTCGTGATTTTCATCTAAAAAGAAAAGATAAGTTTTGTTTTAGCAAAATAATAATTACCTGAGCTCCATAGACGAAGCTTTTTGTCATATCCTGAAGTGAATATTGAAGAATTGAGTAAATCATAATTAGCCTCCAGAATGAGGTCTTCTTTTTTCCAAACTTGTTATTACATGAAGCTCACGGCGCAGTTGAAAATTTTGATTTCTATAAAAATAGTGTTAAGCAGATTAATTTTATCGTCACTTACATTATTTCAAAAAGAGCATAAACAAGAATTTCATCAGTTAACACAAGGAACATTTCATACGGTCGACCGAGGCGAGGGGCAAACGAAAAATCGCGGGCGGGTTCCTTTAGTTTGAAATCGAGATCGAGAATATGCCACATTTTTGTAGGAGGAAAATATCTGATAATATTCACGTTTCTATTTCAGCTTCTTCAGTTGATAAAGTTGCCAACATTTGCAGATGAGGTCTGAAATTTTTCTTTAAGGTGTACATCAAAAAAGGAAAACTTACACAATGACAAATTGATCACTAGGCGCAACTTGAAATGGAACTGAACTTATGTTTGTATCAGGCCTTAAACATCTGAAAAATACATAAAAGAAATCTGATTTTACAAATTGATACTTACGAGATAGGTCTGGCTATTTTCATAGTACGAGGCTCTCGCTTGGTTTATCACTTAAGATGTTGGAACTTTTGGGAACTTGGGCTACAGAACGTCTAAAAGATTGACGATTATATTGACTTAAAGGGAATAAACGCTTACTTTTTATAAGATGGATTCCAGAAAATTTTATCGACTGAAAATGGGCATTTGACTTGTTGGATTATTTCCCATTTGGTGAGGTCATACTTGGATCCTTCATATAAGGTCACTTTTCCTTCCCTTGTACCGACTGCAATCAATAACCCCATTTCGATTGGTGCGAATTTAACATCAATGGCAGGATAGTGAGAAGTGACGATCGTATGAACATTTTCAAACATGTTTCCTGCGAAAAAAAAATAGAATAGTTCTACAAGATAAAAACGTACTTCGTCGCCAAATGACGATTCGTAGGTCTCCAGAGCAAGTTGCTAGGACAGAACCGACCTCCGGGTGGGCCCAAACGACTTTCTTCACACCCCCCAAAGGGTCTTTCCATTGACAAACTAATGCCCAGTTTTCGACTTGGCCATCATGACAATCCCAGACCTTTAAAAGAAAAAATGACAACAAGTTATGAGTAATTATGCAAACCTGAATGAGTCCAGAGGCAACACACAGAGCCATTTCTGTATGAAGGTGGTTGAAGGCAACATCTGTTACGATTTCGCTGTCATAGACGTTTGGCAGAGAGATTCATTTATTCTGGACGACTTCATCCTCATTTGGCCACTAAAAATTAATTATCACCAACCATTTTCCTCATAGTAACCCATTCATATGATTTTAAAAAATACTCAGTCAGACGCACACAACTCAATCTCTTAACCCTTTCGAGACCGCAGGCGACTATAGTTGCCATTCGCGCTTTTCGTTTGGAAACCGCAGACGACTTTAGTTGCCCAGCGGCGCCAGCGGGAAGCCTCTCTAAAAAATTTAATACCTTTGCTTCCCGTGGCGCTAGCGACATGCAAAAACTGGCAAACTGTTGGGGAAGAAATGAACTACGTGATGATCGCATCACTCGTCGCTTTCTGTGCTTTGCTGGTCGCTGGGAGCGGTCGTGGAGAAGTGAGGGGCAAAGAGAGGGGAAAAGTGCTGCGCTAGTAGCGCAGAGAATTCGGCGTCAGACGCGGTCTCGAAAGGGTTAATTCTCTAAATTTGGTTATCAAACATCCCACAACTTCAAGGTCAACTTAAATCGCTATCTCCTATTTTGGAGGAGCTGTAATACTCAAAGTTCTTAAAATAAGTTCCTCTTTTTATTTCTTAATTGAAAAATGGGGGTTCTCATTTGATGACAGTCATAACTAGTGATACAGAATGTGTAGATGCTTGAATTTGTGATAGTTGGAATCTGGGTTTACTTTTAACTTTTTTTCCGATCATCAATAGTTTAAAAATAAAAGGGGTGATAACTTCTAACCACCGTATACTTACATATCCATTTTTGTTTCAAATACTTCAATTACTGAATAAACAAACTTAAAAGCATACGTAACTTCCGAAATTCAGAATACAAAAGACAAATTATTGAGTAAAAATTTGATTAAAAAACTGATTTAAACTTAAGTTTGAAAAAGCACAACGGAAAAAGTGCGGTTTATCGTTGGTGTTTACTGTCATCTAGGAGTGGTTATACACCAGGCTTTACCTTTTTCAAAATGACAAAAAAAAAATTCCCATGATTTTGCGAAAAAAGAGTGGGAGAAATTAGCATCCCATATTAAAAACGCCAAAAATAGGATTCTATAAAAAAAAGGTCATCTATTTGGGAAAAAATTCATACAAAAAAAAAAAGAGCTCCAATAAAAAAAATGACCGAAGTAAAAGTTGCTTAAAATTGAATGCAGAATCGATTAAAAGCCTAAGAACATATGGTTCCCATACAAATAACGAAGTTAGCACCTCTCTGCGCCACCCTGTATATCAAAACCAAAATCTACCAAATGGAATCGATACCTTGTCGAAAAATAAGGGGGGTTTACATTTAACTTTTTCTTCTAGGACTAAATGCTTTTCCGTAAAGTTGCTGTTCCACTATAGTTGGGACACCCTGTATATCCCCCCCCCCCCCGGGGCTGGAATACCCTGTGAGAATCGAACCCACAGTGGGAGGAAGGACCGTTGCTGCCTGAAAGAGCCTCGGTCGTCGGCATTTTGTGTTCTCAAATTTTTATTCATTTTCATTTGGGAAGTCAATAGTACAAGCTCATTAAATTAAGGTCTCCGATTTTCTCTGAAATGAAAAGTTTCAATAAAAAAATGATGGGAAGAAAAGATTTGAAATTTGGATTCCTTAAAAAACGTATTCTTTAATTTTGCTTTAAACAAGAGGAATTTTGAAAAGGTGAAAAAGTCGATTTTTGGGGCGGTTTTCTTCAGTAGACACCAGGGAAATTTCATATGACGAAATGGGGAAATAGGATGTTTCGATTGGCAATACCGTCTGGACAGTCGACACTCATTACTCAGGCTTTAAATCACGCAGACTGCAGAGACAACTCTCACTACTTTCAGTCGTTTTCGTTCCCTTCTCATAACACGTCTCGAGTTTCGTCGATATTCTCGTTTTTTCAAATTCGAACATGTCCGTCGATAAATCGCCATTAATACTCGTCCGATAACAACACGTGCGTTTATTTTTCATAAATCCTGCGTTTTTTTTCTTCACTTTTTAAACTTGAATCGAATGTGAACTTTTTAAAAATTGTTTGACGACCCCGTTTTTTTTTTTCTTTCGAATATTTTATCCCCAATTATCAACATTTTTAAAATGCCATTATTCGGGAAAAAAGACGGCGCGAAAAAATCGAAAAAAGATGTCAAAGACGGAGATAAAGATAAATGTCATACTCTCGAGGAGAAGTATAACCTCAAAGAACTTCTCGGAACGTGAGTTAATAACATTTTATTGCTTTTTTTGGTGTTTGAATCCAATTCCCTAGGTATTTTCATATTTTAATAACCTTCGATTATAACGTCTGGTTATTCTCAACTTTCAAGTTCTTCCCTTAAACGGAAAACGTCCTGATTGTTTATTTTTTTATATTCGTTTCTTCCTTATTAGTTGCTTTTTTAAAAAATCCTCTCCACAAATCAATCTACGACAATATTATCCTTTCTAATTGGATTAGACGGTGCATTTCGCATTGATTTTTGTGATTAATTATCCCTTTTTTTCTCCGCCCCGCAGCCTCTTGTTATCAAAAAGAACTATTATATAAAATAATAAACCTCATTTTTTTTCGCCATAAAAGGCATGGTCGAAGGGGGCCGATGATAACAGGCCCAAAAGAAACGAATCACTCCTTCGATAAATGTTTTCTTTATCAAAAGATTATTGGTTTTTATTTAAAAGTAAATTTTTATTTTCAACGTGAAAGTTAAAAACGCTATTTTGTTTTAAAGGTAAGGTCATGGTGTTTCTCAATGGTGAAAGTAATTAACAAGTATTGAATCACAATTGATTCCCCTTCGGACATTATTTATATTCTTCTGTCAACACAATGTGTGTCATGATTATTAATAGAAGTGAAGGAAAAATTTTGGTGATAAATGGAAAATGGTTTTAGTTTATGATTTTGGATTTTTAAAATTTGTGTAGGTCATTTAAGAAATACCTCTCGGGGTCCCCCTCTTTATTCGCTTAGTGATGCCACCAAGTGGAAATTTTAAAACGAGGCCGCGTCTTGACATAATTATTAAAATGTTACAGAGATAAACGGAAAATAGTTCACTGATGGGGCTTATTAAGCCGAAACCGGTCGTGATTCCTGTCCATAGCTTTTATTCAGATGGTTATAACTTCTAAGAAGTTATCGTTTTACCCTCCATGTTGGGTTTCTGAGAATGGGCCTTCCAGACGATAGACCGATCTCACCTTTGTCTGTGGTTCCGGCCGTAGTATTTGTTTTCCGAACACTTACGGCCACAGTTTTCAACTGATTTTCACACTGAATAGTTGAACAAGAAATTGATGTAGGCGATTTTCGAATTTCGAAAAAATGGCGGGGGTATGTCTGTTTGAAATTTTAAAAAATTTGCTGCGGCCGAACCGTTGGTCCAATTTTCACCAACTACTTTTAAAACATTCTAAATTCAAAAATACTCGAAATTAATTCTTCCCCTCCTATATGCTTCCCCCTCCTTAAACTTCTCCTTTATATAAACTTCTCCTTTATTCCTCCTCCTTAAACTTCCCCTTTATATTCCCTCATTAAACTTTTCCTTTATAATCCCCTCCTTAAACTTCCCCTTTATATTCCCCCTCCTTAAACTTCTCCTTTACATTCCCCTCCTTAAATTTCCCTTATATCTCCCTCCTTAAACTTCCCTTCTTTGTATTCCCCCTCCTTAAACTTCTCCTTTGTATTCCCCCTCCTTAAACTTATCCTTAATATTCCCCTCCTTAAACTTCTCCTTTGTATTCCCCCTCCTTAAACTTATCCTTTGTATTCCCCTTCTTAAACTTATCCTTTATTCCCCCTCCTTAAACTTATCATTGGTATTCCCTCTCCTTAAACTTATCCTTTGCATTCCCCTCCTTAAACTTCTCCTTTAGTTCAGTCTTGGACTTCCACCATGAAGACCGGGGTTCGATCCGGGGTTGGGTGGAGGGATTTTTGCTTGGAAGTTAATTCCGAATAAATATTCTTCCACATATCCTTGGATAAATTGGTTAGGGCACTCCTCTGAAGGTGGCCCTGATAGGGCGCCACGGCAATATGGCGAGAGCCCCCCCCTTTAATGGCCTATAAAGCTATATAAAAAAGATGAAGAATGGATTAACCAATGAGGAAGAAGGCCTCTTGCTCATCGGTTAAACCTATTCTTCTTTCTTTAAAAAAAAACACTTTACATTCCCCCCCCTCCTTAAACTTCTCCTTTGTACTCCCCTCCTTTGTATTCCCCCTCCTTTAACTTCCTCATTATACTTCCCCCGCCTATATTTTCCTTCTCTTTGAAGAAGTTTTCGTTGGTCGCTCTTCAAAATTTCACTTTCTGATAAAGGAGCTTGTGCACTTCATTTTTGCCTAAATCTTAAGGCAATTCAAAGTCGTATTGTAGAGAAGCTTGAGGGTCATAAAAGTCCACCATTCCACACTTTTTGGCAAGTTGGTTCATTATAAAAGTTTGCGGTTTTCTCTCGATGCGTCCGACTAGTTATCGGTTATTCCGCTTATCTCGTTCCTCAGGTGACCTGTGACAAAGGTTACACGTACGCAGTTTTATTTAGTTTCCTATCTCGGGAAAAAAAGGATTATTCCTTTGATTGTAATCTATTTTTTTTCTTGAATAATTAACGATGTTCCGTTCGATATGAAGCATTGTAAAAACTATTTTTATATGTATATAATAAATATTAATATTTTTTTAAAAATAATTCTTTCCTGAAGTTTCTTAATTATAAGAATATCGTTAGTGTCTCTTGCGTTTTCAAGGGCTGCATTTCTTGTTTAGAATGATGGAAACAATCAAGGCCTGTACGTTATCGACCGCGTGTATAAGCTGGATTAGCACGGTTGTGCCTCTACTGCCAGGGGGTTGTGTTCATAATTTTTTCCCGTCCTCATTCTTCCGCAGGCTGATTGGAAATCCAAGGTGCCTTCCAACGAAACCATTTTTAACTTCCTTAAGAGGTGATACCCTCCTCGTCGGGGTTTTTTAAAGAGTTCCTTAAGCTGGGACGATGTAAATGATCCTTACTGTCATAGGCTTTCTAATATTTATTTTAATGTTAATCTGTGAATGATTTCTCTCTACTAAAAAAATTTTTTTTGTCACTCCAAAAATTCGTACCAACACAACGGACAAAACAATAACTTCTCTAAGGAAGTTAAATGATAACAGTACAGTTGTCGGTTCACAAAATATGATCAAAAATATCATCAGAGTCAAATACATCATCCACAACACAACTTCATTCTTTCTTTCTAATGATTGTGATGAACCATACCACAATTGGTGACCCACGACAAACACGAAACACAGCGATGAAACAGCAACAAGGTACATATTTACACTCTCTCACATACAAACACAGAACGATAATAGCTTCTGGTATGTCTTGATCGACGGTGCCAGCCTCCTTCAACACTTCAGCAGTTCCGCATCTCTTCGACCCGCTGAATTGGTGGAACTTCAACCTCAGAACGAACTTCTCGACGTCTGCGACACTCACGTCCCAGCATCGACACATCGCTCGACACAGCACCTCAGACCTTCACCCTTCTTTTCTCCGTGGCGGGTGATGTGGACAAAATATCATCAGAGTCAAATACATCACACACAACACAACTTCTTTCTTTCTAAATTAGTGAATGAAATTACATCACACAACATCTTAATTTTTCATCTAAATTAGTGGTGATGAAACGCATTATTAATTATTAGTTTAAGGATAAATGCTGATAGACTTCACATATTCCTTTTCAATTAGCTTTTTCATTTCGATAGTTACAGATATTAGGTACTTTTTAATTTCCGTGTTCTATCACATTCGTATGACTGAATTACTCGATAAGCGTGTAACATCCCAGGACGGATTCGCGATTATGAGATTCCTTAGTGTAGGAAGTTATTGATTTAAACTTTTTAGTGTAGGAAGTTATTGATTTAAAACTTTTTCCTTCGGCTAAACCCGCGTGATAAGGCTTTAAAGATTGTTCAAAAATTTTTATTTTCCAGGAGGAAAACTGAAAAAAAGGGCCTTATCTAGAATGTGAATAATCAATTTTCAAAGAAAGAACGCATTTTGACTGCGCTAGAAAGGTCGCAAAATTCTGCAAAATCTCTTTCAATTACCTTGTCCCAGCCTTGAAAAACTATCACAAAAGGTAAAAAAAAAACTTGAAAACTATAAGTTTGTTGTTTTCCTCTTGATTACAATCGACCGTCCAATTTATTGGGCTCATAACAATTTTATACCCTGAGGACAACCTTGCCCAAGCATTCAATGATTCAATTATCTTGCTAGTTTGCTTCGTTTTTAACTTCCTTAAAGAAGTTATTGTGATACCCTCCACGTCGGGTTTTTGGGGGAAGGGTCTTCAGACCCCGTCAAATCGGATGTTTACCGATCTCACTTGACTGTGGTTCGGGCCGTCCGTCCGTAGCATTTTTCCGGAACACTTAACGGCCACAGTTTTGAACCGGTTTTCACTAAATTTTCACAAAATCTTCCTTAGTCGGAGAACAAGAATGTGTCGAGGGCGATTTTTGAATTTTGAAAAAATGCCGGAGGTATGTCTGTTTAAAGTTTTAATTTCCGAAACACTTTACTGCCACAATTTTCACGCGATTTGTACTAATTTTCCTCACTTGATGAGAAGAAAGCAACGAGGGCGATTTTTGAATTTCGAAAAATTGCGGAGAGATATGCACGTTTGAAATTTTAAAAACTGCGGCGCGTTGGTCCGATGTTCACCAAATTTTCCTTATATTTTTTTTCTGAAATAAAAAAATTCTCACTTTTTAATCATCATTTATTTAGTGAGAGAAATTTCATACTTCCACCCGTGACGAGAGGCACATCCCTAGGGCAAAGGGCCCATTATTTCTACCTTGATACTTAACTTTTTTTCGAAAAATCCCTCTGTTATACTTCCCCTCCTTAATACTTTCCCCTCCTATATTGTTCCTTCTCTTACGGAAGTTCCCGTCTGGGCCAGCTCCAGACAAGTACTTATAAATTGTATGTATTTTGACCACCTTTATAATGCCCTAGCTAACGGAAGTTCAATTTAATTTTCAAATTGAAAATTAGATTTTTTAAAACCTATTTTAACTTCTGGTTAGGTTTCATTTTCTCTCATTACAATAGGTAAATGCACGTAAATTCTACTAACAAGCGTCGTTTGCTTTTCACAGTATTCCCTATTATCGCTCACGCTTTTCCGGTAATTGGGACCACAGTAATTAATTTAGGTGTCGCTGGAGATCATGTTTTCTAAGGATGTTTAATCTCGATTATTAATTTAAATATTGAAAGTTTTAATACTGTAGCTATAAAGTGCTCTGGAAAAAAAGCTACAGTGGCCTGCCGGCCGTAACCACAGAGGAAATTGAGGTCGGTATAGACTATAGACCCACCCATATTCGATTTGACCCTACGGGTAAATCTTGTCTTAAATCTGCCCTTCTGTCCCTTCCCCGAAAACCCAACAAGTGAGGTTAAAACAATACTTCTAGGAAGATGTTCACGAACATATTTTGTTTCCGTAAATAGTTAGCTCCTAATTAATTTGTTTCGTTTACTATGCATTTTTCCATAGTAAACTATTTTTCCATAGTACAACTTGGTTCTTTATGGATTTTTCCCCTCGCGGACTGTATTTGTGTTGTAAAATTTATTCTATTGTATTATTATTTTTGTTGGCCGATGATTTCCGTGTTCATTTATTTTTCACAATTACTTGAAGGCAGCTTGTTAGATACGCGCTTGTATCACAGTTGTGGATTTCCTGTATTTGTTATGGATTTCCTACGTATCAGTAAATATAAAATAAATGAAAAATCATTGTTGTTTTGTTAGTCGGATTGACATGAGGGAAAACTGATTTTATTTTTGAAAAATATTACCTCAATAATCCTTTGACTCGATGAAAATGAAAGAAAGGCAATAAACTTTTGAAATTCATGATTACGCCAATTCCCGGCTTCAGTGCTGAAACCGGTTATGAGAAGATCAACAAAAGGATAAAATTAAAAAAAATTTTGTTTCAGTAAAAATAGATTTATGCTATTTTTAATCCTTAATTTTCATCTTCCTCAAAGAAGTTATTGTGATACCCTCCGAAAAGGAAAAGGGTCTTCCAGACCCCGTAGAGGAAAACTGATTTGTGATCTTTGCCGATCATGAGGTCTGTGGTGCCGGCTGTTGCAAATTTCATTCGGGCGTCACGGCCACAGTTTTCATCCAGTTTTCACCTTTATACAAGTTCTTCCTTTTGTAGCAACTTAAAAAATGACCAGAGCTTTTTTGGAAATTCGCAAAAATGGCGGAGTTATGTCTGTCTAAAGTTCAGATTTATCGGGCGACTTTTTTTCCACAATTTTTATCCGTTTTCACCAAATTTTAATAGGATCTTCCCTTTGTAGTTGACTGAAAACTAACGAGGGCGTTTCCTGAATATTTGGTGTTAAAAAAATTGGCATTTTTTTACATTAATTATCACTTTAGTAGGGAGAAATTCCATACTCCCACGCCTAACGAGAGGGACCTTCTTGGGCAAAAATCCCATTATTTCTACGTTGATGCTTAAAAAAATTTTCGAAAAAAAAAGAACTTAGAAAATTTTTCGGAAAAAATAGCGCAAAAAAAAAAAAACTCGGAAAATTTTTCAAAAAACAAAAACTTATAACTAAAATTTTTTGAATAAAAAGGAAAAAAAAACAGAAAATTTTTCGAAAAAATAAAAATAAAATAAAACTTCCCCTCCCTTATACTTCCCTCTCCGTTTTACTCCCCCTCCCTTATACTTCCCCCTCCTATGATTTTACTTCTCATTAAGGAAGTTTTCGTTGGAAGCTCTTCAAACAACTACTTTTTTATATAGTAGGGAGAAAAATGTGATTCTTTTACCAGGGGCGAGATCGACCCTCTGGTAGACGGCTCATTATTTCTACCTTGATACTTATAAAATTTTTACGAAAAAAAAATAAATAAATAAAATAAAAACTGGAAATCTTCCGAAACACTTTACGGCCGCAATTTTCTTCCGGCTTCCTCTTTGGCAGAGATCTGCCTGTGTGCGGTATAATTGGTCCGATTTCCATGGAATACTCCCATAGAATTTATTGGAAAAAAAAAATTCCTTTATTTAGAAAGTTACCGTCGGGCCAGCTCCAGTCCAGTTCTTTTTAAAACTGGTCGAGCCCTTAAATTCCATATTCGTCCGAGACGGATTTTCATCTGGTAGGCTTGTTTCTGTTCGCGGTCGCTTTGAAACGCCTTGCACAAAGCCACGATCAATCAAGATTCAATACACGGGTCGGGATATTCGTAGAAATCAAGTGCCGTGGATGCGATCGGTAACTCGGTGATGAAAAAAGGTTTACGAAATTATGGATTTTGTAGATAGGCCATTAAATTTGTGTGCATTGGAAAAAGTAGGTAGAGCGGAAAAAAGTAGGTGTTTTCCTCCTAATAATAATAATTTATAAGTATTGGAGGTAGAGTGTTCAGAACGGAGCTTAATTAAAGATCCTTTATGAATTTGTTAAGTTTTTCTCATAGAATCTTGATTAACCTTCCCCTTTTCGCTTTTATCTTTTTAAATTTAAAATGAATTGGTTTTTATTGTGAAAAATTTTTTTATCTTTGTTTGATGCATACTTTTTTAAATTAGTACCTTTTTTAATAAGCTCAAGCCTAATAATATTTAAGAAGATTATTTCGCTCTATATTTTACCCTTGCCGACCGTGTCCCCTTTTTGCTTTGATCAATCGATATGACGAGTTCCTTGTATAGGACATGTTGATCCCTCGTTAAAAGCAAAGCGGGTTTTAGTTTTTCAATTTTCATGTAATCAATTTATGATATTTGAAAAAGGAAAAAAAAAAAGTCGGAAATTTTGGAGTTGTAATGTATTCTTCTTTCGTGCAACTTTTCCCACGCACACATGAACATAGGAAAATTACAAAATTGATAATCTAAACGGTATTACTATGCCATTCGTTATCACGCGCGTTTCCCCATGGCGACAACAATACCTTCTCTAATTACAGTAATTTGCATTTTAAGCAACCAACTCCGACGCAGCTGCTTTTACCTTTTATTCATTTTCTTTATAAGCGAAAGGTGGGTGGAGAAAAATGACAGAAGCATTAAAAAGTTGAAATAAAATGACTGCAATAAGAATTTTATATTTGAATTTTAGTAGTTTGAAACCATTGGATTCATTTCATTTTTTATCGTCGCTCTGATATGTCAATTGTTATAAATTTTTCAGCATGTCCAGTTCCTTCTCCTTTTATTGGTTCAACAATGTATTTAATTAGTAATTAGTAGCTAATTGAATATGCGATGTAGATTAGATTGTTTGTACACGGTAAATTAACATTGATATTTTTAAACCAATTTTTTTTCCCACCCATGAATTTTCAAGAAATTAACATGGAAATCATGATTTTGCATACGAAAATGATTCGTGGAAGATTTGTTCTTCATTCTTGTTACCAAGAAAAAAGAACTTAACCTAATTACATGTGTAAATATTTATTTTTTATTTAAAAAGCCTTCGTCCTTAACGAAATCTATTTTAAATTCGAATTTTCCCGAATGCAACGTGAGGGTACAAAGCTTTTGTCCTAAAAAAAGTGTTGATATGATTTATGTTGGTGAGAGAGGGACTTTTTGACGGAATTTAACCCGATTGAACTTTTTCTATTGGTATTTTCGGTCAGGTCCGTTGAATCCGTCGTTCGAAATCAAGTAAAAGGGGAGATTTGGAATTCAGCACTACCGTACGTTGATTCACATATTATTTCCCTTTGGTTCGGGATTCAGAACAGGTCTCGTTCAAATAAGATTAAATGGTAGCTTTCATTTTATTTTTTAGTAATACACATGCATGGATTCGTACCACCTTTATTTTAAAAAATCCCAGGAAACTTTATTAAAGAGAGGTAAAAAAAAAATTGCAAGCCTTTTTAAGAATATTGGCCAATACCAGTGGCGTGACCACAATTCAAGTCTGCAGGTTTCCTGAATAGTTGAAAAGAAAATGATCGTCTGCGATGTTTGAATTACGAAAAAAATGGCGGAGATATGTCTGTTTTAAGTTTAAATTTTCCGGAACACTTTACACCAACTTTCACAAAACTTTCACCAGATTTTCACCAAATTTTCACGCAACCTTCCTGAATAGTTGAACAAGTTTAAAGAATGCACGCTTGAAATTTTAAACACTGCGCTGCGGCCGTTGGTCCGATTTTCACCAATGGCTCCTTATATTTTTTACGAATTTTTGGTGTAAAATTTTTTTGTATTAACTTTTTTTTAGTAGGGTGAAATTTCATTCTTCCGCCCGTTACTAGAGGCACATCCCTAGGGCAACGAGCCCATTATTGAGGCGCTCCGGATACGAAGGGCGAACTCGACATCGGACAAATTTTTTAACTTCCTTAAAGAAGTTATTGTGATACCCTCGACGTCAGTTCTTTTTCATTTTCAGATTCTAGACCTCTTGGTGAATACACCCATATAATTTTTATGTTGAGTTCGCCATTTTTTCCCCTTTAAATACGTAAAAACCGAAACTTTAAAATTGTCGAGTTCGCCCTTCGTATCCGGAGCGCCTCATTTCTACCTTGATACTTAAATTTTTTTCGAAAAATCCCTCTGTCTTACTCCCCTTCCTTATACTTCCCCCTCCGTTGTACTTCCCATTCTTTGTATTTCCCCCTCCGTTATACTCTCCTTTATAATTCCGCCTCCGTTATACGTCCCCTCCTTTATACTTCCCCTCCTTAATACTTCCCCCTCTTATATTGTTCCTTCTCTTAAGGAATTTCCCGTCGGGGCCAGCTCCAGACTCGTACTTTTACTTCAAATTCCTACTGTTAAAAAAAATAATATAGGCATTTTTTAATTAAAAAAAAGATTAAGGAAGGACATGTAGGCTAGTTGGAGTTGCACTGGCCGATACCACCGTAAAGTGGCTTTTTCTTCCATTTTTTACCTGGAATGAAACTGTGGTCGGCTTTTAATTCCGATTAGTTTTACGCAATTCCGTGCCCACCAATGGATATGACAGTTGGATTGCACCGAAGTTGTCTCTTAACGAGTTACCTCGATTCACTTTTCCACCAGAAAATAAATTTTTAATTGAATCCTTCATTGGCAATTTTTCCGCTTTTCATTCCATTCGCCGCAACCTTTTTCCATGATAATGACCGATTTCTGAAGAGGCTCATCATGAAAGTAGTCATCAGAAAAATTGAAACATGGCACACACATTTAACGAATTCATGTATTCAAATACATTCAGACGATTCTGTATTCCGCATTTGTTGTTGTTTTTATCTCAGTAGGTTTATGATTTGGAATTGTTGATAAAACAAACAATTTGAACTTAATAAACCCTCGCTTTGTCGCATTGTCTTTTGGGAAGCTTGTTAAAATTAAATTATGAGCTTCCGAGTGACCTTAACCTATCCCAAACATTCCTTCTTGAGTTTCTGTCAGAAAGGAACGCTTAGGAAGATGTTTACAGGCTTCTAGCTCAAAATCGTCAAAGAATATTTAACCAAGGAATTTGATATGACCCTTTGAAGGAGAATCGCTATGGTTTCCCGACGCTTCGAAACAATATCAATAATCTTTTGTGTCAAATCATAGTTTTATGAGTACAACTTGTTCAGAAGTTATTCTATTACCCCTCAAAGTCTTTGGAAATGGATCAGGCCCCTTAGTTTTACAATCACAAGTTTTTTGAGAGCTTTTCAAAACTTTGCCAACATAAAAGAAGATTTTTTTTTGTTAAAGTTACGTTTATCTCTACTTTTGTTGAATAAATTCAATCCTAATTTCAGAATCACTGTGTGAAGATATGTAATTAATCTTCCTTTAGCTCACTGTTCCATCCATATTTTTAACCCAAAACTTTATTCGATATTACAAATTACTTTCTTATCATCTCAGGTGTAAAACCTTCCATTTGATATTTAATTATAATTCATGCGTTATGTTAGTATTTTTTAAAATGTGGAAACCGACTTCAAAGGGTTTCAGTTCCTCAGAAACTTGTGTTTTATTTTTGACCCTTTTTTCAACAAAGCCTCACTTACTCCATTTTTTACCCATGCACTAATGTTTGAAAAAGTAAAATAAAAAAAATCACAGTACATTTTATTATTTAAATAATTTTCCGCATAGTGATAAAAACTCGTCTCACGATAAGAATGATACTGTGTGGGAAAAAAGACACCTCTACCATTTTAATGTGTTTTGGAAACGTTTTATTTTTCAGAGGGGCGTTCTCGGAAGTAAAACTTGCTGAAAGGAAAGATCGGCCCGGGGAGATGTATGCTGTAAAAATGATCGATAAAAAGGCCCTGAAAGGGAAAGAAGACTCTTTGGAAAACGAGATCAAGGTGCTTAGAAGGTATGTAATTTTCAAAATTACCTATCTCTTTTTGTTAAATTTGTTACATACAGTGTATTTTCCTCTGAGGTTCTTATTTTTTTCCTTCTCTCTTTTTTCCCCTCCCTTTTATTGTTATTAATGTGTATTTTAAAAAAAGTTAAATTAGGGTTTCCAGGAGTGTAATTTATAATTTTTTTTTGACGTACCTGTCATTGTATACCAACCGCTTTTTCCCCCCTCCAGGATAAGGAAGTTATAACAAAAAAAAATTCCAATAAGTAAATTTTTTTAATAAATAAACTCGTCATTTCCATATAGGTTACTGACATGACAGCAAAGCAAGGCTGGTTGTGAGTACTCCATGGTTGCCTTAATTAAAATATTTGTTGCATAAAAAATCAAAATAATAGATGAAGCAATCTGTGAACCTTAGCTATTTTTGGATGCGTTTGAGCATTTTTCCAGGTCGAAAGGGAATACAAAAAACCTAAAGAGTAGTTCAATTTGTGACTTGAGGAAAAAAAAAAGGAGAAGAAAAAAATCCCACCATGATGCATCCTATTTTCTACACCGACACGTATCCTTAGGAAATAGGCGTTTCGTATGTGCCAGAAAATGCTAGTACCCTTTAACCTTGTTTGAGTTGCCATATCTCCAAATCATTTAAATAAAGAAATTATTTTTACGCCACATTTTTTTTTGTTTCTCAAAATAAAACGATCCCTGTGAAAATTATAGAGAATTGATTGAACTTAATGAGATAGCAGCACAAAATTTTAGTCTTTACCGAGTTTGCTGATGAGTCTAAATTAGTTGAACCTGCATGGATGTGTCGTTTGCCCTTTTTAATTAGCTTTATGACAGTCGAAGATGGAGGTTTATTTTGTTAGAAATGCCCTTTCGCGCGTATAAAGTGCATGACGAAAAATTCATAGATTGGGAAAAAACAAATTAGGTTCTGCTGGTGTTGTCGCGTTTTTTAAAAATTATTTTCAGCCTAATAATAAAAAAAAACGTTTTTAGCAGCACGAGTAAAATTTTATGTTTAGGCCTTCAGCGCATTGTTTTGTCTACTCTCTACTGACGTAGAGCTTATGACGTTTGCTGTCATTCTCACTTAATCCTTTTAAGCAATAAACTCCAATCGCTTCGCGGGGTGGAACGCTACCGAGTTCCTAGATCTAACAAAATTACGATCAAAGCAAAAACCACTAGTTAAGAACAAGCAGTTGACGTTCTAGCTTCTGTTTATTCAAGTCATGCATGAGATTTCCTTTCCATGAAGTTTTCCCAGAGGAAATCTTGAGGGAAGACATCGGAAATGGATTTTTTGAGTAGCATTTATACGAATATGTGTTTTTATTTTTTGGAAACTTGTTAGAAAGTTAGCTCATGGGCCGCTGAATATACCCTCAGGCTCTCTTTTTGTGAATGGCCCCTTTAAAAGTCCGACTTTCAGAAAAATCCGTAATGTTCGTTTAAGAAAATTTAAAACTTTAGAACATTTTTACAGCTTAGTAATAAAAAGAACAAAATCAAACTCAAGTGTCATTGATTAAAAACTCATCGATTACCCTTTCCATTAGCGATGCTTTCCATTTCCATATTTAGCGACGTTTTCAGCAGGGATTTCGCATTTTAACTTTTTTAAAGAAAATATCATGTCCATTTCGCCAAAACGATAAGTCGATAACCTGCCTGTGGTGTGCTCCGCTTAAGTTCTTTTCACTGACCAACAGGTAGCGGTCAATTCATGATATAGAATATCGCGACCTAAGAAAATTATGGTAAATCAACTTGTTACTTAAGTTTCTTCACCGTGATTGGCTGAATTCGTGAATTTGTCTAAAAATTAAAAAAAAGGTGGAAAATCTACTGTCGTAGATTTTCAGACGTTTCCTGTCATTCTCACTTAATCCTTTTAAATCATAACTTCCAATTGATTGGCGGATCTAATAAAATTACGATCCAGAAAAGAAACCCTGTAAAACAAAATTAAAAAAAAAGATCAATGGCTAAACTCGACAAAAAAAAGGGTGTTGATAATCCTCCCATAAACCATAGAACCGTCTAACCTTAACCTTGACCGATTTTTTTTAAAGACAGGGGTTAACCCCATTTCTTTTCTGACGTAAGCAGAAGAAATGCGTCCGAAGATCTTACGTAAGCGCACAATATTTTTTCCCTTATTAAAAAAAATTCATGTTTAAAGTTTTTTTTAATAATCTGTTCCTTTTTGTTCAATTCTGTCAATTTTTGCCATCTTTATTCTTTAAGAAGTTATTGTTTTAGCCTCCGTGTTGGGAAAGGGTCTTCTAGACCTGCCTTTCCTTCTTTTTCTTTTATGCTGAAATTAATGGATCGACTGAACTGCTTCTACGGAACACCCTTGCCTTATTAAATTTAAGTTAAGGGGAAAACATTTACCGCTACCTGTTGCCTCATTTAAAAAGCAAACTTTCATTAATTTATTCGGCAAAATTTCCCTTTGGGAAACCGTTCTTGATTCGAGATGGCTATAAAATCTTGGATCTACAACGATGAATCTCGGATTTAGCAACCGAGGTTTAATCTTGAAATCAAATGAAAGATAATTCAATCGCGGAAAAAAGTGATTTTCAGCTCATTTTCTACGCGAGTGAACAACGCTTGAGATAAGACCCTTACCAATGAACGAAAAAATCGCACATCATATCCGAATTTTCGCTTTAGCTGTTGGCTTGATTAATGTTAACATGTTTTTCATGTATTCACTTGCTAAATTCTTATTGTGACCCTCGTTTCATTTTACCGGTTTCCTTCGCATGAACCGCCTTAGTAAATCGTTAAAAAAAGTCGCTTATTGTTGTTACTTTTATTTAGGATCCTTGTAGGATTAGTTCAAGTTGAGGAAACACCATTAATAAAACTAGTAAGTAATTTTAGTAATCACCGCACGAAAAAAAAAATCACCAATAATAGTCTAGTACAATTTTTATATTATTGCTATTATTATTAGATTAGTTAATATTTTAAAATCGTTAAGACACATGAGAGTGTCTAATATCTTAATTTTGCAACATTCGAAAGTGTGTCTCGTAGGGGCCCCGAAAAGGTCGAATATGGCGACTTTTCGTCGATAACGGAAATATTGCCTCTCGCAGTTCCGTTTTCTCAAACTGTGAACTATTTCACATAATCCAGAATGCTGAAGGAAAGTTTTGCGAGCTGTTACAACCCCGAGAAATTCATCGGGACCCGGTCGAAGTTTGGAATATTCCAAATGCCGTTTTTTGAGTGCTGCGAAATTGTGGATGCATCAGAATTAGAGCGGTCCTTCATTTTAAAAAAACGCTTATATTTCTTTCATAAATGTGAAAAGACTTCCGTGTTGTACACGATTTTGATGGAATTTCCGTCAAAATAACGTGTACCAGAATAAATTTTGCTATGGACTTAGAAAAAACTCATAAGTCGGTCGTTAAAGGTATTAACGACCCTTAAAACCCCGCCTTCGAGGGTATTACTGTAACTTTCTTTTGAGGAAGCTATCGAGCTTTCTCTTACATTTGAGGCATACCTAATTTACATCTTACAAGTATCAGAGGGCGTAATTAACGGGGATTTATTATCATGTTATTTTTAGCTTTTCTATATAAGCGTCAAGTTTGAAAGCTTTTTGGATAATTAAGCTGATTAAGAATTTATAGTGTATATTCTCGTTCCCCAAAGGATACTAAAATTTTGAGATTTTTCAATAGTTCACGCTTCTCCAAGGCGTATTTCAACTTCAATTTTTAATCTGCTGAAAGACCACTTACCCTCGATTCTCTAACGTGATCACTCATTATATTCACAACACGGCTCGTCCCGAAAATTTCAATGTTGACATCGGCCCCAAGGCCTCGCTCTCTCCAACGTGAGCCTTCCTCGAATCGATTGACATAATAAAGGTTTATTTATTTACTATTTTTTCTCCAGCAATCCCTAAAAATTATTGAAAACTATTGCACATCTAATACGAATTCAGTCAATATTGCTTTTGGCTGCAATATTATTGTATAGTTTTAAAGTTAAAACTAGGAGTTGACGTATTAATATTACGTACTATGGTGTAGTCATTGGCGCTCAACGAATGAGAAGTTCAGCGTTCGAATCCCCATTTGAACGGATTTTATATACAACTTTTAATTTTTCTTCAAGCTTACAAATGACGTGATTTTTTCCCGGCAACTGTTCCCCCTCCCTCGAAATCTCAACCAATTAATTTGTATTCTAGGTATTTGCTATCAAGCTAACCTCAATTCAGTCCGAAGTACCGTAGATTTTTTAGAGGTTATACGATAAATAAATTATTTTTGTTACGTTTAAGGTAAGTAATGTTAAAACTCAATTTTTTGAGTATTCGTTTTAAAAACTACCACAAAAATAAGAAAAAAATTATACCTCTCCATTTTTTATGTACCTACTCGGATTTTTTAAAAGTCAAGACTTAAAACATTATAATTTATTAATCACATCCGATTTCATTATCTTCGGCGTCATTACTGTTGAAAAAACACAATAGAACCAGGTTGCTTAAAGTGCGCAAGCGCCGAAATTGCATCACCTCCTGATTAAAAAAAATTATCGAAAAAATATGCTATTTTGATAAACAATATTATAAATATTAGTAACGAGGGAGAGGTGAAGAAAAAACGGATATTCTACGACCGGTTTCGGCGTACCTCGTCAGGTGGACAATTTCCTTATAGTGTAGTGATCTTTTTCTTACCAATGTTTGAAAGATCGCCCTCGTTACTTGTTCACCGACTAAGGAAGATTGCGTGAAAATTTGGTGAAAATCGGTTCAAAAATGTGGCTGTGAAGTGTTCCGGAAATATGCTACAGACGGCCGGAACCACATAGTTGAGATCGGTAAAGATCTATATTCTGACTCTTCCACAAAAACCCGTCGTGGAGGATATTACAATAACTTCTTCAAGTTTTTTTAAAATATATATTTACGATTGGCGGTTGTGCATCTAGATTAGAACACAATTATTACCCTTAATGCAAGCGCACAATGACATCACTGTTTAAAGGGAATCTCGATTGTTTTAGGGAAGCTTTGATGAGGCCAAAATTGTTGTTGCTCTTCCGCTTTGTTGCGTGTGTTGCGGATATAACCACTTTACCTGCTGTTGCAAACTCTGTTAACGGAATCAAACGGGTGGCTACTTGCTTCTTAAATTAATTACTGCGGTTTTTCATTAACCTTTTTACCCTTCAGGTTGGCTCAATTGACCACTCAGATTCAATGATTTTTTTAATTGAAAACAATTTTTCCCCGTTTGGTCTTGAACGCATTTCTGGAATCCCTTTTTATAATTCAGATTAATAGCACTCAATTAAAAATTTTTTTAAAAAACCTCTTGCACTCCTGATATTTGAGTTTTATGGATGGAAGGACTGCAGTTTCGATTTTTATTTTTTAGCATGTTAGTTAGCTGGCACTCAAGGGCAATGCCTACGCCATTATTTTTATTTCTTCAAAATTCCGCTTTAAATTGCGATTTCTTTTTATGATTATAAAAAGAAATTTGTATATTTAGTGTGGAAAAAAACTCTGAAAAGTACTCCTAAAATAAAATTGATGTATGGCGTTGTTCAAAAGTCCAAAATGCTGAAGTGGGAAAATTGGATGAAAAAACATTAATGTAATAATTTTTTTTTTCAGATTGACCCACCCTAATATCGTACAACTTTTGGAAACATACGAAGACAAACAGAAAGTTTATCTTATAATGGAATTGTAGGTGGTTTTTTCTTAATTTTGTTTTTTTGTTCTAAAACTTCCGATTTTTAGGGTCACTGGAGGAGAGCTGTTTGATAGAATTGTTGAGAAAGGGTCTTACACCGAAAAAGATGCATCTGATCTAATCAGACAAGTTTTAGAGGCTGTTAACTATATGCATGAGCAGGGTGTTGTACATCGAGATTTGAAAGTTAGTTAGATTCTTTTTTCTTATCTTCTTCTTCTGAAATTACATAGAATTCATGAGTTTATTTTTTCAGCCTGAGAACCTCCTTTATTATAGTCCAGACGAAGACAGTAAAATAATGATAAGCGATTTCGGTCTTTCCAAGATGGAAGATTCAGGAATAATGGCTACAGCATGTGGAACTCCTGGCTATGTTGGTAAGTATTAATCTCTTGACCTGATTTTTTCACCACACTCAATTCTTTTATAGCTCCAGAAGTTTTGGCTCAAAAACCCTATGGGAAAGCAGTTGATGTTTGGAGTATTGGTGTCATCTCGTACATACTTTTATGCGGTTATCCACCTTTTTATGATGAAAACGACGCCAACCTATTTGCCCAAATTTTAAAAGGTAAATTTTAATACATTTTCCAATATTTTTTACGATTCTTTTTATTTAGGTGAATTTGAGTTCGATTCACCTTATTGGGACGATATTAGCGACTACGCAAAAGATTTTATTAAGACACTCATGTGTGTTGACGTTAGTAAGCGATTCACATGTAAACAAGCCCTCCAACATCCTTGGTAAGTACTAAAATCTGACAGTTAAAACGTTTGATTCACTTTAAAAAAGGATGATATTTTTACAAGTTTTGCAAGAACTCCCCCATTTTTTTCTTTTCTTCTTCCTTTTTTTCTCTCTCTGTTGGAACCAAAATCAATGCTGAACTAGATTATGAATGCTCCACTTTTATAATGTCTGATTATGTTTTGCTGTTCCGGTGATTGCCTAAATTTCCACTTTCAAAAATTATAGTGTGATAAATTTTTTATCTTTATCGTTCAAAACAACCTAATAAATTTTTATCAAAAGTGCAATATAAACATTAAAAATAATTTCTACCCCTTCATATAAAATTTCATATTTGTGAGAATCTTAATGACGGATATGTCTTGTATTGAGTTGGTTTTGTTAACAGATCGTCGAGATCCTTGTAGGGTAAGTTTTGGCATGGAGAAAAGTGTTTTGTTTTGTTTTTCAAAGAATAAATTTTTCACACTTAACTTTTTAGTAAAAGATCTTTTAAAGACATAATTTTATTCAACTTTTGATAAGGAAATCAAAATTTATATGTCATTTATAAACAAGAACAGATGAAATGATTTTATTAATATTTTATCCATGACTAAATTTTTAGTATTTTAATTGAATTTAATAACAAAAACGCTAATTGAAATCACAAGCAGTGAAAATACAACTATGTAGACTAAAACTAGTTTTATTATTTAAGTTTTTCTTGAAGTGTTTTGTAGGTGACTAATTTTTTATTTTTGTTGAATTAACAATCGAGGTTTTTATTTTTTTCTTCATTGCTATCTTCAATTCATTTGCCCTAAAATGTGAAATGGGTGTATCAATTTTTTTTTATATTAAATTTTGATAGTGCAAAATTTAAAAGATTTATTTAATTTTATTAATTTATTTTAAGGATATCTGGTAATGCTGCGAGCAACAAAAATATCCACGGGACAGTCTCTGAGCAGTTGAAGAAAAATTTCGCCAAGTCAAAATGGAAGGTAAAGAAAAAAGATTGATTCGAATTAAACGATTGACAATTTATATTCCAGCAAGCTTATCACGCGGCAACGGTCATCAGACAAATGCAGAAGATGGCTTTGGGAAGCGGAGCTACAGGTGCAAATAGCACGAATTACAACGGAACTTCTCAATAGAGTAACTGATTTTTTCTTGTCATTTTCGTTAAGTTTCTTAAGTTTCATTTGGATGATGATCTGCAATTTAATTTTGATTATCAATAATACATATCGTTTAGATGAGATCTAATGTTATAATATGTTTAGTTGTGCGTGATAAGTTTATTACTACCAAGGGTGATCAAATGGGGTTTTTTATATTCTTATATTGCAACATAATCATAGTTTTATTATTTTTTATTTATTTTATCGAAATAACAATTTATTGTTATTTTTTAAGAGTTTGTAAAAAGTTGGACATCATGCACAAAGGTTAGTGCACCAAAGAAATGTGTAAATAATCTCTTGGTACATGTACACCATTACAGCCTTACTCAAATGTTTTTTTTTCCATTCATTTCTTGACTACAAATCTTTGAATTTAGGGGTTTGAAAGTTATAAAAGGAGCTCTGACTAGCCTTATTTCAAAATTGACTTCAATATTTCACTCATAGCTTAAAATTTTGATGAATTTGACTTTCAAGCCCTTTTTTAAAAAATCTATTTCATTAAATTTTATCTTCCTATTAGCTATTAGCGTTAAAAATGCTTTGATTGATGGAACTAGGGTTCCATTTAAAGTTAGTAAAATTGGCTATTTATTAACGGATTTGACTGATGTTTAACTTGAATAATTAAATTTTGAATCATCCCTCCTCTAAAATCTTCCAAAAACTCTTGAAGTACGGCCATAATATTTTGGATTAAGCCTTCTTCCCTTTTTAATCAAAATGGCCTACTAATCAGTGAATCGTAGTTCAAGCATACGTTTGTAGAATGTAGTTTTGTCATTTTGAGGGTGCCCTCAATCGAAACTGGAATTAAAATGTACAGTTTGAAATTTGTGAACCGAGAGAACTGGAGGACGCCCTTAAATATTCCATCCCATATTCATTAATTCACCGGATAGCCTAAGGTGGAATAGTAGCCCAGAATTTCGGATTTTTTTTTCTTTCTTTTCAAAGGGTATTCTTTGAAAGCTATATCTTTCTAGCGGCCTAACAGTGTTTTTTAAAAATAAGATAATCGCTTTTTTCAATGTCATATTATCTTCAACCTTGCTTTTAGCTTTCTCCATCTAATGATAAACTATGTTAAAAGTTTTTAAGGGATAGCAACTCCATTTTTTACCATCTGCGTATTTTGAAATAGAAAACTAAAAAAATTGAAAATTATCAGCAAAGAGTAACACCTCTTTGTTAAACAACTAATTTCAAGTCGGAAGCTTAAATTTTTTTTTCCTTTACGCCTAATTTGATTGGACGTCCACCTCATTACAAGTCCTCTCAAGATTTGTCCACTTAATGATAACTGAGAGTACAATTTTGAATGTCCACGGATTTTAAAATGTGATAGTAGTGATAATTTTTTTATAAATGAAATTTAAACAAAATTAATGATGTTATTAAGTACTTTGTGTAGGTTGTTTGATGTAACCTAAGTGATAAGCCGTGTCAAAATTTAATTTTAATTGATCGAAATTTTTCTTAGATCACATTATTTAAAGGATTTTGCTCAAAATAATTTTTCCCTAAAAATTTCCTCCCGACTGGTTTTTCCTTGATGTGAGTTCCAGGTGCTTAAAATGAAGCTTATATGCGCTTCTGATAGGTACTTCAAAAAATGTTTTGGCTGTTATATGCTATTTGACCTACATTCCTATTGTCTATTTCGTTTGAATGGTGCCCAGAGATCTTGTTTTCCTTTACAATCTGGAGAAATGAAAATCAAAATAACATTTTCAAAAGAAAAAAGACAATTATTGTATTGTATGTCATCCTACATTTTCTTTCAACTGGCCTAAACGATTTTTTAGAAATGTGTTTTGAATGTAAATGGTGTAAATGTACCAAATAAAACTGATGTTTTTTAACTCACTTAATTCTGTTTAATATACGTAATTTATGAAAAGTGATCTGTTTAAAGGATATTTTTCATCTTCCAATAGCTTTCTTTTATTGTTCAAGTGTGATATAAGATTTTTTAATTGATATATTTGCTGACAAGAGACTTTCATTCTCCTACCTGAAATAAATAATATTAAGTGTAGGTTGTTATATGTATATTTTGATGAAAAGGTTTTAAAGTGTTTTTGTATATATTTTATTTTTGCGATGATTAAAGTTGATAAACGTAAATAAGAAATTAAATTTTTAATATGCATACCTAATATTTATAAAATGAAAGCTAATGATACTAATATTTAAGTGCGTTGTTGCTATTTCGTTTTCAATATAAACAATTTGTTATATCAACTTTCGGAATTTACAGGAAGATTAAAAAATTTATTTTAATTATTCCCGTTGTTTTATCATTAATAGATTGGGAACAGTTCATGTTCAATAAAAATTAAACCCAATTTTATTTTATTAATTATTATTTATTTATTTATTTTTAGTTGGCGCTTAAGTCATCTCTTCTGATTTCGATTCACTTCATCCCATCAATATCTTCCTGTTTATTACCAAACGAAAATTTCTTTAAAAAAATTCACTAAATTGTTTAAATATGTACCTATCTTGTAGTTGTAATCATTCCCTTTGGAAAACAATCTCCCGTAATTTTGAGAAATATATTTAAAAAAAATTAACGGTGCAAGTTATTTATAAGTCTTTTCTTATTGAAATGATATAAATATTGTTATTAATGAGGGTACGCCTTTCTTTCCGTCAAATTTAGAGAATAATGATAAGAGAATAATGATTGTTATTGTAAAGATTCAAAGAAAAATTATAACCTGTTAAGTACTGTTGTTATATTTACGCTTTTTATCTCTATTATTTTTTTAAAAAATTTTGTTGTAGAAAAAAACTTTTTTAATACGACAGTGTAATTTTGGCGTTGATTCACTTGTTGTGTATTCTTGATTTTAGTAAAGACTGGTGCTTACACAATGTTTAAAATAGTTTTCTTCAATTTGAAATTAAGGAGAAACTATTCAGGCTTTTTAAAGGCCCCCAACTCTAATGTTTTTTTTCGAAAAATTTTCATTTTTCTAAACCACCTTGATAAGCCATTTGAAAATTTAGAAAATCTCAACTAAATTGTTGCGTTGTAAATATTTCGATATTGTATACTGTCCAAACTTTCTGCTTACAAAAAAATAAAAATTAAAAAAATACAAGTTATTAAAAATCTAAATAACTCATTCACTGTTATCAAAAATGCATAATTATTATTATTTTGGTTATGTGATAAAGTAGGCTTAAACTTTGAGGCCATATTTTCGTTAAGTTGTTTTATTATTTATTTGTTAGCATTATAATATTTTTATATTGAGAAAGTAGTAACATGAATTATAGCTTGGTGTTGAAATCGGCGCACTTCTGTTCCCTCTTTCTCTTCGCCGCTTTGAAGATGCCAAATGGAGATCAAATATTGGAAGTTTATGTCATTGCTTTCTTTATACTTAACACTACTAAACGTTGTTGAGTGATTGTACAAAATCAACTTGTAAAGAAATAAAAAGTTGTTACTTATGGAAAATTAATTTCCAGCAATTTATGATAACTGTTATCTAAAGTGTTAATATTTCTTAAAACAAAGAATAATCGGGTATCTTGCATATTGTAATTGAAAAAAAAATACATGTAAAAGTTATTGTGTTAATCTTTTAGTTGATTTGTTATCCTCATTTTGTTTCCATTGGAAAAACTGTCGGTTAAACTCTGCCTCACGAATTGATTAGTTTTAAGTGCCATCTGAGGTTGGTAAAGCACAAAAGCTCGTCCGGTAGCCACTTAAAGAACCCTTCTGAAGATTCAATTCAACCACTTTCTCAGTTATTTTGATTAAAAATAGAAAACGTTTTCGGTAACCATATTTGTTTTTGTTATTGCAAATATCAACGAGGAGAGAAGGACTGGAATACTGATATTCCACACTTTTCAGCTTTACAGAAAAGTACCTCTCGATGGAGTTTCCCTCAATAGATTCCTTTCTTTCTTGAGACGGGCCTCCACACTTGGGTGACAATCGTATGCCCATTCACATTTTTAACTTTCTTAAAGAAGTTATTGTGATACCTCCACATCGGGTTTTTGGGAAGGGTCTTCCAGACCCCGGAGGGTCAAATCGATATTGATCTTACCGATCTCAACTTTGTCGGTGGTTCCGTCTGGACGGCCGTAGCATTTTTCCCGGAACACTTTACGGCCACAGATTCCAACCTTTTTTTCACCAAATTTTTACACAACTTTCCTGAATAGTTGAACAACAAATTATTGTCTGCGATTTTTGAATTTCGAAAAAATGGCGGAGATATGTCTGTTTGAAATTTTTAAAATCGTGCTGCGGCTGAACCGTTGGTCCGATTTTCTCCCAATACTTCTTATATTTTTTTATGAATTTTTGGTGAAATAAAAATTTTTGTTTTGTTATTTTAGTTGGGAGAATTTGATACTTCCACCCTTTGTAAGAGAGGCATCCCTTGGGCAGAACGCCCATTATTTCTACTTTATACTTAGAAAGATATTAAAAAAAAAAACTTAACAAATTTTTTCAAAAAAAAAAAAAAAAAAAAACAGCAAATTTGTCAAGAAAAAAAAACAAACAGAAATTCGAAAAAAACTTAAAAATTTTTTGTCGAAAAAAATTGAAAAATAACTAGAAAAGTTTTTCAAAAAAGAAATTTTTTTTTTAAATAACTTTGAAAATTTGTTAGAAGAAAGAATTTGTCTAAATGCCTGAAATTATTCTTCCCCTCCTTTGTACTTCCCCATCCTTATACTTCTCCTCTGCTATACTTCCCCCTCCTATATTGTTCCATCTCTTTAAGGAAGTTTTCATTGGATGCTCTTCAAACTAGTAACTTTTGTCGCGTCCACCCTTTTTTTTTTCTACCCCATTTTCATTTCCAAAACTAGTTAGAATTGAAAATGAATAAGAGAATTTATTATTCTAGCTTCTGCAGCAGAAGCGATGACATTGTTAGAAAATACTGGATTTTTTTATGAAATAGATGTAAAAGGCGAGATATGATTTTTCATTTAAAAATCAACATTTTAATATATATATTTTTTTAAAGAATACATTTATAAAACTTATATCATACAATACTCATCTGTACAAAAATAATACTTTTTTCCTTGTTCAAAAAATGAATTTTGACAAAATTTAGCCGTGCATGCACAGGTTTTATTTAATTATGATATGATCTCGGCTTCCTCGATGCCTCGAATTCTTTGCAAGGTATTTCTTTGGTTAGGAAACCCATAGGAGACTGTATAATCAGAAGTCCTGTTGTCTATGTCATCATCGTTCGGTTGAACTGAAAGAGAATATTCAAAATAAGTTTTCTTCAAGTTGCTTTATTAGAGGTTAATTTGTTAGTACCGGTCGTGTCTTTTATTATATGCGTGGACTTCGAGGGCTGGGACCAGGTGAGTCTAGATCATCCCGTTTATCAGTCAAAAACGTAACAACTTTTGGCCGTGGTTTGTCACTTTGTTCCCTTTGATATCCTTTTGTAAGACATGAACAGTCAAGTAGAAACAGGCGGTTTTATAAAAGTAGAACAAGTTAGTTTATTTAGGGTTAAAATGTAGTTTGCCAAGCAAGACTATGCATTATGACTCAAGAGGAGCATGTTAGAAATGTCTCTATTTATTAGATTAATCTTGAAATTGATTACCATTGTTTATTTTCAAATTATCGTTGCTTTTTGTAAGATTTTGTACAAAACTACAGCTGCTAGTATCGATCTCTTCTCCTGATGCTGCTCTTATGCTGTCTAAATTATTCAGAGGTAACGCTGAATATAAAGAATCGTTTCCACAGTTGTAGGATGACGGTCGATCACGAGTCTGAACATAGAGAATTTAGAAAAAAAAGGAAGGAATAAGAATATCTACTGTACCTGGGATATTTTCAAGTTATTGATTTTAGAATGACATAGAGCATCAGCATCAATAGCTACTTTTTTACTGTTATCGTTGCTCTCGTTTCTTCTTTTGCGATATTTCCTGAAATATCAACTATTAAAAAAAAGGAATTTTTAAGACCACAGAATTACCAAAAAACCACACTTGATGCAGCCAAGATACATATGACTAAAAATGCAATGATGACTACTATTATATACGTGTAGCTAAAAGTAAATTGGTCCGTTGAACTCTGACTAGAGGAATTGCAAGTGTGATTTTCGGCGCAAAGCGGAGCTACTGGAGGTGGAGAAGCGCATACAAAATATCCCCTTGTTCCCCCTTGATGAGAGCAAACAGTCGGTGGGGGGCAATCGCAGTCTTTATCCAGATTTACCTCGCAGGAGTCACCTAAAGATATTTATTTTTCATTAGCACTCCAAGAATTATGAGGATTATTAGAACATAATGGATGCTCTAGCTGATATGATTGATTTACCAGAATATGATGAGAGGCAAGCGCAGTACATTCGATGCGAATGGGCGGGTGCGACGAAACTAAAAGATTCTGTACTCGTCACAATCATTTTTTGTTGTATAATTGATAGACGCTGTCTACAAATCCCCCCATTTTGGCAATCACACTTTAAAACGCTAGAAGGGAGACCACAATTCAAGAGTGCGCCATTGAATTCATCCAAAGATATATTCTAAAAATAAAAAATAAATGAACCCTCCAATATCCAAAATACTTCTTGAAATGAAAGCAGCACATCAACATCCTTGTTTACAGGTTGAACACTGAGCAAAAAGATTTCAGTCTTGAGAATTTTTTTGAGCATATGTAAAATACTTTTACGCCCAGTCAATATAAAGTTTTTAGCATTCATTCCTTTAATTCTGAAAATATTTTATATTATTTGAGAGAAAATCATCTTGTCAGCAGTTTACCTAAAACTAAACGATGACAACAACATTTCAGGGTACAATGGCTGTATGTTAACATTAATGAAGCCATTTGAACTAAACTTTCCATCGCTAACGGTGATGTTAAGCTTATACTGGCCGGTATCTAAATTGTAAGCTGTCAGTTCCCCTGATAAAGGGTCAATATTGAATCCATTTATGTCTGTATTGAGAGTGTACATGAGAGTATCATATTCATCAGAATCTTGGGCATGGATGTAACCCAAGGAAGACTTTTTAAGGTTATCTTCATAAGAAAACACATGAATATCTTTGGCTATCAATGATGGAGCATATTGCGATTCTTCAACAACCTAAAAAACTTTTTATTAAGCTTTAAAAAAGCGAAAAGATAATACTTTTATCATGACTGATGTATCGGAAAAAAGTGGAGGAACTCCGTTGTCGAATACTCTGACTTTTAAATGATAAACGTGTTGTACCCGGTGCTTAAGTTTTTCCATAGTCCTGATTGTTCCGTCGTTATTTATTTTAAAGAGTTTTTCTTGATTTCCTTCAATGATATCAAATCTGTATGGTCCGCCGTTGTTTCCTGAATCAGCGTCGCTAACATTTAATCTTATTATCGACCAGCCCGCTGCTTTTCCTTCCTAGAATCATTTTTTTAAAATTAGAAAGCCTTAAGAACTTGCGTTTTACTTACTTGAATAACTGCTGAAAAATTTAATTTGGAAAAGAGGGGAGGATTGTCGTTGATATCAAGAACTTCGACATTTACAGTAACTGCGGTCGATAAAGGCGGCTTTCCTAAATCAGTCGCTTTCACTGAAAGTTTGTAGCTCGAGATCTGCAGAATATACTTAATAATGATTTTGTTTACAACTTTGATTACCTTTTCACGATCCAATGGCTTCGCTATAGTAATGTAGCCGTTAACAGGATCAACGCTGAACTGCTGATCGCTGTCGCCTTTCTCTAAACTATAAACGATTTTACCATTTTCTCCGCTGTCGACATCTGTCGCTAGAACCTAAAAATCGATGCATTAAATAGAAGTAGAAGGTAGATTTTAAACCTGAAGAATAGTGTTTCCTGGGTTGACATTTTCATATACCGAGGTAGAATAAATGACTTGAACGAAAATAGGAATGTTGTCATTAGCATCGATCACAGTTATATTGACTAAAGCTTGACTAGAAAGTGGGGGTTCTCCTTTATCGACAGCTTCCACTGTCAGTAAGTAACTTTTTACCAGTTCAAAATCCAGAGGTTGAGCCACAGTCAGAATCCCTAAAAATAGCCAATGAAAGTAAATTATTCATAATTCAAGTTTACCTGACTTTGAGTCTAATAAAAATCGTCCATCATCGTTTCCATTAGCGATAGAATAAAACATTTCTGCATTAAGTCCTACATCTGATGAATATGCCTCCAACTTGATGATTTCGGAATTAATTTGTACATTTTCGGGAACCTTCACTGAATACAGTTTTTTGGTAAATATAGGAGGGTTATCATTAACGTCTAGGACATTGATGATCATAGTGCTTGTTGTAGAAAGTTTAGGGATCCCTTGGTCGTACACAGTAACAGTTAAAATATTTGTCTTGCACTTCGCGGTCCAAACTTTTCTTGAGTTGAATCAACCCTGTTTTCGAAGAAATCATAAATGTGTCCGACGAAGACATGGAGTATCTTAATTTGGCGTTCACTCCTGCAAAAAATAAATAATATAATGCTATACAATACAAGCTGAATTTTTACCAAGGTCATCATCGGTTGCATGCACTTGCGTCACCATCGAACCAACTTTTGCATTTTCAAGAATGGTTGCTGATAAATTAGACATTGAAAACCTTGGCGGGCTGTCATTAATGTCAAAAACACTAATAAAAACTTCTGATTGACATTTCCAAGTTTTGATATTTTTTTCATCATCTATGACATCCACTATCAAATGATACTCTGGCGTTTTTTCTCTATCGAGCATCTTTCTTGTTTTTAATTCTCCTAAAAATATAGGATATAAGAAATGGAAGTGAGATTGTATAATTAATATCATAAAATAAAAATAAACTCAATATCTAAAGATAAAAAAAATTTACCAGTGAGATTGTTTAAGGAAAAATATTCGCTGTGTTCGCCTTTCAAGTAGAATTTGAACTTTTGTTCGATATCCAAATCAAACGCTTCAATCGTCGCAATGAAAGAGTTTCTAGGGACATCTTCAGGGACTTGGACTTTATAGACAGGCTCAGGGCATTGTGGTTTCTCATCTAAAAATATTCAATAAAAACTTTTTAATTTATAAAATTGCACTCACCATTAACATCTTTTACTTCTACAGCAACTTTGGTCAGAGCTGTAAATTTTCCATCTGTGGCTAGCACAGTAAGTAAATAGTTGTCTAAGGTCTCCCTGTCTAAAGATCTTGTGAGAAAAAGTATTCCTGAACTGTTTATATTAAAATTGCAATCACTATCTCCGGCGACGATAAAAAATTTTAAAGGGACTCTTGCAGAATCCGCATCGCTTGTCTCAAGGGTTAAAAGTGAAGCTCCAACAGCTAAGTCTTCAGCCACTGTTTACAAAATTTTATAAACAAAAAAATTTAGTTTATTTCGTATACCTGATATATTCCACATTGATTTTAAAAAAACAGGAGGGTTGTCATTTGTGTCGATAACTTTGATTTTAACTTTACACTTTTCACTCAGTGCTGGATTTCCACTGTCGAATGCGACGATTGTTAAAACTTGTTCGATTTGGGTTTCGAAATCTAGCGGTGCTTGCGTTAATATCCAACCGGTCGATTGATCCAATATAAAATTCCCCATCCCGTCTTCAAGCCAGTAGTGAACCTCGCCGTTTTTCCCTTCATCAGCATCATTTGCAGTCACTAAAACATAATTTTGTACCGTGTTGTTAAACAAAAAAAAAACCTTTCATAACAGGAGTTCCCTCTGCAGTCCCTTCGACGACGTATGCCGTATATTCGTGACTTTCGAATATCGGTTTGTTGTCATTGACGTCCAGAACGTGTAGCGTTATGTGATAAGTGAACGAAAATGAGGGATTTGTGACGGTCTCGCAAAGAATTGTGAGCCTATGAAATGGAGCTTTTTCACGATCCAAACTCGTTTTTAATGAAACCTGACCTCCTTCGTTCACTTCGAATAAGTTTGATTCTGGACCCAATATTTTGAATTTGACACGAACTTCACTCTCAGTGTTCAGAACCGTTATTATTGAACCTAAAATTAAAAAAAAGAAGAAATAACAAAGACACATATTATATTTGCTTAAAAAAATTTCTCTGCCAAGCGAAAACACTTCTTTTTGATCTCGGGTCAGAAGATCACCAAGAAAGGTTTTCGCAGGCGATCTCTGCAATGAAGATGTTACCTGCTGATGCGGCCTCGGATGCGAAAAAAGTGTACGACTTCTCTTTAGGAAAATAAAGAGGGAAAGGATTTGAAGTAACTATTACTGTCACAGGCACATCACTGTATAAAGACGGATTTCCAGTATCCGTGGCTCTCACGAAAAGTTGAAATGCTGCATCATCTGAAAAAATTAGACAAAAAACATTTAAAAAAATTATAATTTGAACATACTTTTTGATTCAAAAGGATTCGTCAGACTAATTTCTCCTGAAGTAGCATCAATCGAAAATAAACCATCATGCTTTCTATTCGACAATATCGAATAGGATAAAGATCGAGTGGAACTTTCGTCAATATCACTTGCATGAACCTATGAAAAAGTATATGAAAATAAAATGATGGAGAAGAATACTGACTGTTAAAAATGGAGTGTTGATGGTAGTGTTAGCAAATATTGTTGAATAATAACTTGGAGATGAGAATTTCGGTGGGTTATCATTCGAATCTAAAATGGTTATGCAGACTGTAGTAAAGCCTGTACGTTTCCCACCGTCAATAGCTAGCACTATGAACTCATAATAGCTCCTGTCTCCTTATCTAGTGATATTTTGGTCTTGATTTCACCTTAAATAAAAAAAAATATTTTTTTGTCGGTGGGAAAAAATTCAATGAAAAGTGGTGTTTCAATCCTAACATAACTTTTCTTTTAATAAATGTAATGTTACCAGTGTTTTTATTTATGCTGAAAGCGCGTAGCATTTCTTGTGATGGGATTTCGTATTGGATTTTCGCGAAAATCGGGATATCATTGTCTTCAGCGTGTAGAGTGACGACGTGTGAGCCTGGAATCATATTCTCTTTGATGGCAACTTCATGAATAAGTTTTTCAAAATGTGGGCTATGCTGGTTGAAGGGCGTTACGTGTATATCCAAATGAGAAGTCGTCGTATAAACCCATCGCTCACAGAAACGTTAAGAGAAAAATCATGGGTCGAGATATTTTTTGGGTTCGCAATTATTACAACGCCTGAAATGAAATTTCTATTTGTTTTGGACCCCAAAGTATTATTAATTTCACCATTATCTTTATCCATGTGAAATGCGTGGTTGTATCCGAGTAAGGCATACTTTAAATCTGTGCCATTAGTAGCATGGTAGGCTCGTACAAATGATACGAATTGACCGCGTGTTGCGTCTGATCCGTAAAGCTGCCCTTCGATCGGTAAAAGAATTTGGGTGATGTGTCAAGAACGTCAATGACTGAAACAAAGAAAAAAGTTAAGAGAAGTAGGCGCTAACAAAGGTACACGCAAGTGATTTATGAAATGATAGGAAATCATTTTACCATTGATCAAAACTCTTAAGGAAGAAGTTAGTGGAGGTGATCCTGCATCGATCGCCTTGACGACAAATTGGTGTTTCTTTTTCAACTCATAATTCAAAGGCTTCTTAAGAAAGACCTCCCCAGTTTCAGATCTGATATGAAAATAGCTTCCAGATTCACTTTGATCAGTGTCGATTATGTAACGGACAGTTCCAGCCGTCCCTACAATAAAAGGCAATATTTCGGCATTTCGATTTTTGTTGTTTTACCGGTGTCGTTGTCTTTTGCTTCAATTTGTGTGACGAGACCTCCCACAGGCAACGTTTCCATTACGGATATGTTGTAAACTCCCATTTCAAAGACGGGCGCGTTGTCGTTCACATCAGTCACTAATATCGTCAGAAATACTTCGGAATATTTTTTCGTCACAGCGTCGGTAGCTCGAATTTTAAGTGTACTTTTTCGTCTCTTCGTAATCTAATTTACTTTGGACTTTGATTACACCTGAAAATATAATTTTGAATATGGAACGAAAATTTGGAAATAAATATACTTACAAGGACTACTTCCAGAATTTGAGCCTGAAAAAACAAAATACAAAATTATATAGTTTCAACTCTTGAGATTTTAGACGTAACACTGAATATTTAGTGTTGAGAATCGTAACTAAAGGGAAAAATTTCCAAAAGTGAGTAAGGTAAAAAGATGATTTTTCATCGCTACTATCCAATTTTCAATTTTTCTTTCATCATGAAGAATCGAAATTTTCGCCCAGCCGGCCACACGAAACCGAGCGTGAACAGCCCAAAATCCCTACCATCTAATTTTCTTCAATTTTTATTAATTATTAGGAGTATATCGATAATTTCGGCCGAAAAGTGTACGGGGCAAACTGGCGACGATCGGCCGGCACCAGAGACAATCTCGATCGGGGTAAAAACTAATCAATTTTCCTATAGGCGGTCAGCAAGACCCTCCCCAAAGACCTTGGCTTGGAGGCACAATAAATTCTCTTTGAGGAAGTTCATATTATAATCTTTAATTAAATTATTAATACTAGTAATTCAAAATAAACCGTAAATTAAAAATAAATCAATAATGTTGTTTTAATTAATTAGAAGTTATGATTGTATGATTACTATTTCAACATAATTTTAGCCCCTATTAATTACATAATTTGGTTTCAGCGGAGTTATTGAATTTTTTTTGGGAGGATTTTGGGTGAAGGGTTGTGAATAGAAGGTTTATTTGAAACGAATACTTTTTGGGAGTTGGCAGTTTGACAAATCGATTTACCTGCGTCAAATGATGCATAAAATTCTTCGTAAATGTCGCCTTCTTCTATGGAGTAAATGACGTCATTGTAAGTCGGAGAGAGCGTTCTTATATTCAGAGGGATGGGAGTATGCAGGGGAATATTTTCGGGGACAGAGCATTCGTAGTTACGTTTCTCAAAAACGGGTGTTTCTTCGTCCAGGACGATAATGTCAAGTTTCATTTTGTTCGAGCACGGTGGAATCCCTAAAGAACATAAAAGAAAAGCGTACTTGTTATTTCTCATGCTGAAATTACCTACCGTTGTCCCTGATGTTTACTAAAAGATTGTATTCTTTCACATGAGACGGTAGCTGCTGCCGTAATGTTACATTCCCCGATTTGGGGCATATTTTGAAAAATTCCGAGTACCTTTCAAGCTCATAATGGATTTCACCGTTTTCTTCTTTATCCGCGTCAAAAGCGACGACCTTTAAATTCAATGTTAAAATGAATGTAAAAAATGTTGAAGTGCATTTACTTTAGCGACAAAATGATGTTTTCGAGAGGAGACTGAAACCACTGCAGTTGCCTGGGGATTTAAAACGATGGGACAGTTGTCATTGATGTCAAGTACTGTTATGTTGACTTCAGTCCGTGAAACCCTTTTCGTCAATTGGCTCTCAGCCTGAAAGAGAATTCAAGTCTGCATTTTATGAATTTAATTAACTCACCTGAACGATGAACATATAGAACTCCTTTTCTCTATCAAGTGGAATTCCGGTGGTTCTGATCGCTCCGGATATTCCGCCGATAGAAAACTCCGGTGGGATTAAGAATCGAAAATGTGATGTGCTCATTGAGATCTGTCCCGTCACGCTTACGACAACCACGGTAACGATTTGTGCTATTCTCCAAACTGCTCCAAGATAACCATTTTTTTGAAAAATAAGACCTTTCTGATAGTTATTAAGAATTGGAACCAATTGATATAAACGATTCTAAAAAAGAAACAGGTTGCAAAACGAATTTTCTACAATTTTTTCAAATTACGCTTCAGTTCTGTATTTTCCGTCAGTGGCAACAACTTTGAGACGTTGGGAAGAAAGGGTCGCTTGTTTTGTCCTTAACTGTAATCAAACCAGTCGAAGAGTTTATGGAACATATTCCATTTTGATTGCCGTCTATGATCGAGTACTCAAGAGTGGTTAAACTTTGGAATCAGCGTCCGTCGCATTAGCTATACAAAAAAAAATAAAAAAAAAAAAATAAAAGAATCTGAACTCCTGAAGACCTATCATGTATGCCATTATGAGACTTCAATAAAATGGAATTAATTTTACATCGAATTGTCTAAACGACCAAATCAATTAAACCATTTAGCCACAAGCGATCGTCAAAGTTCGGCAATTACCAACTTGACTAAAATGTGGCCTTTGCTCAACTTTTAGCAGAACCTCAAAATCCAAGAGAATTACCAAGTTTTAAATTCTATCTATCAAATTTAAAATTTTTACTATACAAATATAGAATAATGTCTTTTCTTATTTTTTTTAGATCGAAATTGTGGAGTTTTCCGTGAGGATAAAAATACATTACTTGAATCACGGTGACATCTTCAAAGTCGGCAAGAGCATCGTTACATTATACAGCGATTGGGTAAAAATAGGAGGAGAGTCGTTGACGTCGATAACGGACAGAAAAATGGTCGCCGTAGTTTCAGAGGTCAATCGAGGCACTCCTTTGTCTGTCACTATCAAACTAAGTGTGATATTCGGAGTTTCTCGTAATCCAAACACACGACTGTCCTCACAGCGCCTGAAGGTAGAGTTTAAAATTTTATAAATTGTTTAAAAAAATTTTTCACTCAGGATATCTCAATTTTTCAGGGGATTAATCACTCAAAAGCGAATTAAATCTAAAAAGAGCACATATTAAATACCTGTGTTCGGATCGATATGGAACATGGATGAAATATTTTTATATAAAAATAGTTGAGAGGAGAGCGTTGACATGACGGTCTTTGTCCGTGGCGTAAGGAATGAGTGGCTTCCCCTCGCTGTCCATTATGAAGGATCCGACGTCTGAACTTTCAAGGATCCAAGCGTTCCAGTGCGTTTTCGAAAAAGATGGAGGGTTGTCATTTTGGTCCAAAATATAAATATAAATTTTACAAGTGTTTTTCCTCCGACCTTAAATTTAAAAGAAGGTTTTAATTAATTTTCTTAAGTTTAGGGGGAGTTTAAATAATTTTTTATCTTGTTAAAGTATCGAATTTACAGGATTGACTTATCCGATTCAAACTTTATATCGAACCGGGCTACAAGTTGCTTTGCTGTTTTGTTTATTAATTTTTTTTTCTTTTTTAAAAGTTTGGGATAAAATAGCATTATTACCATATTGAAAGCAGCTATTGTTAGATTATAACTTTCTTTCTTTTCTCTGTCGAGTTGATAGTTGGTGGTGATTGTTCCAGTGGTCGGATTGATTTTAAAAGCGGACTCGTCATTGCCCTCAATTATTTCAAACGTCAGCCCAACCGTGAGCTTCGAGTTGAATGACAAAACTTCCGCTGAGGGAGTTTTCATAAATTTCCGCGCTAAGCTCTTTGTACTGAAACCTTTGAAACGCATTAATTAAGAGAATAAACCAACAAAACGGATGAATTTATATTTAAAAATTTTACCTCGGCGGTACGTCTCCTGGGATCGAGATGAAAATGTGGACCGGAAGTGTGTTATGCAATTTCTCCGGTCCCGAATCTTCGGCTTTCACGATCAAAGTGTATTGGAAGGGGTTGTTGCCGTCCAGAGGTTTGACCAGTGTCAAATCTCCTAGGATAGGATCGATTGAAAATTTCCCACCGTCATTACCTAAAATGTCGGCAATAATAAATAATTGGTTCGATAACAGGTGGCGTTTATTTCGAAGTGACCCAGTTTGAGGTCGAAGTACCTTCATACATAATAACGCGATAAATGTTCCTGTCTGTAACATGTCCTTCTCCATTTTAGGCAGATTTTTTCCACTTATATTCAATTTCAATGAAAAAGATTTTTGGCGCCGAGGAGCCTAAGCTTTCTTTGCGGCGGCCTGAACAATAAGGGCTCCACAAATGGACTCCTCTCTACTCAACCTTGTTTTCCTCATCGTTTTACGAAGAATTTAGGCCGTTTTAGGACGTACGATTTTTCAACTTAAAATATATTTAACTACCTGAGAGTATACTGTAAGACACAGTTCCGTTTTCCATAGCATCCATATCTGTTCCGATGATTGTGGCGACTTTCGTTCCTATGGGAGTGCTGTAGATTCTTGTTTCCAAAACGTCTACGCTGAATTCGGGCATGTGGTCGTTTACGTCGGTGATATTGATTTGAATTCTGGCAAAGTCCCTTCTCGTCGGCGTTCCACCGTCGCTCACTAGGACCGTAAGCACATGGAATGCCATCGATTCTCTGAAAATATGAGAGCGCATTTTTCTTAGATTGAAAATAAGGAAATATTTTGATAATCGCAGACGGTAAGGGAAAACGTCTATAAAACTTGACTTGATTACCTGTCCAGTGCTCCTGAGACGCTCAACGCGCCCGTTTCGTAATTTAACGTAAACAATTTCATTGACTCTTCGCTCTGACTGTTGAAAATGCTAAAAATGAATTTTGAACTGAAGTCGGCGTCTGAAGCGTTCAGTGAAGGATCACCGTCCCCTTTGGGGTGCACTCGCAAACCTCCAGAAGTATTCGCTCGACGAAAATTTTGGCGAGTGTTCATTCACATCAAGAATATTAATAAAAAGCTGAAGAAGAAAAAAAAAAGTTAAACGTTTGCGTCAGGAACTGGCCCCAAAAAGGGGGCTAACATTTGGAAATTTTTACCCTTGTGTATGCTGTATGTACACCATCAGTTACACTCAAAGTCAGATTGAAATTACTTTGAGATCTTTATCCAATGTTTTCGCAATAACAACGTTGCCTTTGTCCCTTCCGATGGCGAAATAATTCAATTCATTTCCAGCTAAAAAATTATTAAAATCATTGAATTCTTTAATTTTTATTACCTGATATGTTATAGTATAAAGTATGACTATCTGAATCGGTGGCTTGAGCCAAACAGACCAAATATCCAATATCGTCAGATTCCATAAGTACGACGGTCTGATCGGCGACTTTGAAAACCGGAGAGTGGGTTGAAGACGACGGAATACCGACGACTTTGATAGTGACCCGCGACGTCGAGTTTCTTTTCGTTTTTCCATTATCCGAAGCCATTACCTGGAGGCGAAAATTAATTTCGATGAAATTCGGATATAGTAAAATACCTTCAAATTATAGAGATGTCCTCTAAGAAGAGGTTTCTGAGCGTAAATCATTCCGGTGGTTGGGTTTATCGCAAACCTTCCTCGACCTTTCCCTGCGTTCATGCTAAAGTTAAGGACGCCGTTGCTGCCAACGTCTTTGTCAGAAGCGATAACCTGTTAAGTAGATCCCATCGTTTACCGTAATAATAAAAGAAACTTTTCAATTACCCTAAAGAGTTCAACACCGTGGCCTGGATGTTCTGGGAAGTTTCCCAAGTTCCGAACACCTCATCAGTAGCCGGTTCCTCTTCGAAACTGTCATCATCCTAATAAAACAGTTTGATAAAAATAAAAGACATCATTTTTTCCTTCATTGATTTCTCAGTAGTTGGGCTATATCGAGTACAAAAGGAAATAATAAAGTCTTCAACTTTTATTTGGTTCCAATCATTCTGAAGTGGAGAAATAATTTTGAAGGCTATTACCTGGTTAAAAAGAGCGCCTGAGAATTTGACTTCGGGAACCGTCACTTGGTAATGAGATTGATCGAATTCCGGATCATTATCGTTCACGTCTTTTACTTTAATAATTACTTTCACAGTTGACGAAAGCTTTGGCTCGACATCGTCTTTTATTTCAACCTAATAAATAAACATCAGAACAAATTGAATGAAAATAAAATTTTTTTACCGACCTCTAAAACGTGTTCGTCTTTGTCTTCTCTATCGAACTTAATTCCCGTTGTTTAATCAGCCCTAAAAACGTAAAATTGCAAATAGGTTTTCGATTAAAGAATCAGATACCTGATGTTTGGTTAATGCTGAAGTGGCCGATAGGATTTCCATTTTTAATGGAATAGGAAAGGGTCGATTTCTTTAAATCCCCATCGGTTCCAAGTATTTGGATTACGCTGACCACTTCGCTCGATTCTTCTGCTACCCACGCTTCATAAATCGGTTTCACACTTAGCGGTATATTATCGTTCACGTCAATCACTTCAATATAAACCTAAATAAGGGGTATTACAAAAGTTAAATTTTATAATTCATTTTACATGTAGCAGAGAATGAAGAGGAACCACACCATTATCTTCACACACAACTGTGAGCCAATAAGAATGTTTTGTTTCAGCGTCCAAGATTCTTTTAGTCCGGATTTCACCTGTGAAAAAAAAGACTGATTTTAAAAAAATATTTTATGATAGTGCCAACTGGAATGGAAGGAAAATAGATTGCAAAGGCTCCAACTTTCAGTGAACCGGCCATCTCAATCAAATTTAGCATGGGAAAGCAGTTTCTGAGAAATGGGTTGGATGCCATCAAACTACCTAAATTAGAACGCTTAGAAAGGAACCCTCAATACTCTAAACTCTCAACGCCCCTTTACTCATGATTGGATTCCTGATAATTTATGGATAAATTATTAAGAGTTTTTAATTTCAGAAACTAGAACATTCAACAATGAATTTTAGAAAAAGAAGTGAGCACCTTACTCATCTCGATTTCATGGGAATATTCTTTTCAACTTTGGATTGCTAGATGAAACCTATTTTGAAAAAAAGAAGAAAAAGAACAACTTTTTTATTTAATGCTTTTTCTGGTTGTGAGTTTTCTTTTCGATCAAGTACGTTTTTAAACATGGAAGGGGGACGTCCCATTCGTTATTGTGTGCCGCCTCAAGAACCTGAAAAGACGTAGGTATTGAAAGACGTCAAAGTTGGAAAGGAGTTTAGGAAGGCAATCTACTCTTTATACAAGATTCAGACGAATACATTGTAGAAACAGCTTTGCCGTAATTGGCGAAATTAAAGAAAAGTCGAGATTAAAGAAATGAGGCCGAACTCGAACTTTTCTCACATCCTTCTATAAGTTAACTCTTGAAATGTTAGAAAAAGCTTTTATGTTTTTTCTCATTTAAACTCCGGCTTAGGCAGTAAAGCAAATTTTCCTTGGACGAGGATTTTTTATTAAGCCCTCTCTTAACTTCTGTCTTTCTAATTTCTTACATTAATTCCTGCTTGTTTATTTCGCTTTCAAAATACTGAGTGAATTAAAAGTAAATTAAAAGTTTGTTCTAGCGTGGGGACTAACAAATCAAGTTTGCAAGATCTTCTTTTGCTCTGCAAGTTTCATTTTGTTTGAACGTTAAATCTAGTTTATCTGTGAGCTATTTTTTCCCATAGGCCCAATTTCCGCCTAAAAGTCATTGATTAGCGGTAATCTGATTAAACTCGAAATCGGAATGGATTCACCGCTGTTTAGGTTTTTTTTTCAATTGACGTTGGTCTATTAGCTCATAAATCATGTAAAATTTATAAATCATGCCATTGTTTTTGAATTATCCCTTCAGATATTAGTAGGTAATAATAAACACTCTTTTCCCCAAAGATTTTGCGGGTTTTATGTTTTAAAATTAATATTCCTTAAGAAAAGAGGACTGCAACATGGAAATTATTCCGTTCTCCCTCATGACATGTTTTTCAAATAAGCTAGAAGTCTTAATTTTTTACATTGAGGGAATAGAGAAAACTAAAGACAGTTTTTATTTTATTTTTATAATAGGATGTCTAAGAATGTAAAGAAAGAAAATAAATAAACAAGCAGCAAAAAATTAAGAATGTAAATTATTTATAGAAATAGATATTATTTAAATAAACGAATGAATGAACCAGAGCGGATTTTGTTTGAATGGATCTAAATCCTGTCATCAGAATAATTGAGGTTGATTTGAATGGGGATGTACTGTAGGTACCAACTAACAATCCGAGGATTAGTACTTAAGGGATTAGACAGATTAGGTGGAACATTTGTCACAAGTATCTGGGTTTCGGGTAAGTTGCTAGAGGATTATTTCGATTAGACATTTAATTGTAAGTCGGACGTAAATTAGTTATTGAAATTTCGAACAAGAAAAACAAAATACCCATTTTGATACATATTATGAATTTTCAGATGTTGAGTAAAAATATAGGAACTTTCTGTCGGCGAGGCGAAGCAATGAACTGGCTAAACATTACTCTTGGTTAACGGATCTCGGTTTATTTCAATTAGCAATTCAAATTATTCCGATCCCTATAGGCTATAAAAATCCTCAATTTTGATTCTCTTTTTTTTTAGGGTGAAACTAATAATAATAATAAATAAAATGTAATAGCTAATGCTGTATTAAAGCTGTATCAATTGGACCAGAAATGTAACGGCGAGGCGAGGCGTAATACTGCGGACAATTTTTAAATGTAGGAAGCCCCCCTTCTCCGTTTTTGGGTGATAGATTCCGTTGAACCTTTTTTACCTCCCATCACGCGTAATCCATAAAGCAATGTGATGGTCTCGTAAAATAGAAGAGAAACTAGTAAAGAAGATGAGACTAAAAAAAAATGTACCTACAAATGAGAAAATTGGGCGACCTGATGAGGACTATAAGGCCGAAACTGGTCCGGGCTTAACTTTCTCAAAGAGAAGTTATTGTGAGACCTTGGCCAATGAAAGCATGAACCAAGGTGAATAAAAATCATTGATATTCTAATTTTTATTGCGTATATATTCCGCAAGAAGCTCGATTTTACTAATAACCAATAATGGAGGAGGAATGACTGTGATAACGGGTATCTCACGACGCGGTTCGGCTTAAAAAGCCTCGTCAGGTGAGCTATTCCCTCTATCACAGTATTCTACTTTTCACTGTGAACCCTATCTCCGAGAGATTTAGTAGACACAGCGGGAAGCTGGAAACAAACCGTTTCCCTAAAGCTCACAGCCGCCACCGTTCTCCAAGAGATAGAGCCACTCACCACCTCATTATTGGTTTTTAAAATTTTTATGACAGGTTGCTGTCATGGCACTACCTTTTTG